>PVIU01003889.1:0-52077 GCA_004026605.1 Ondatra zibethicus | reverse complement strand
CGGATTGCGGAGCAGGTGCGGATTGCAGAGCAGGTGCGGATTGCAGAGCAGGTGCGGATTGCAGAGCAGGTGCGGATTGCAGAGCAGGTGCGGATTGCGGAGCAGGTGGGGATTGCAGAGGAGGTGCGGATTGTGGAGCAGGTGGGGATTGCAGAGCAGGTGCAGATTGCAGAGCAGGTGCGGATTGCAGAGCAGGTGGGGATTGCAGAGCAGGTGCAGATTGCCGAGCAGGTGCGGATTGCAGAGCAGGTGGGGATTGCGGAGCAGGTGGGTGAGAGGAGCTGCAGTTTTCTGCCCCAGTGAATCCCTTCCAGGTTCAACAAGGGCTGCATCAGACAGGGCAAATAAAAATAGTAGCCTGCAAATCAGTCAGGTAGGGTGACTGTCCTCCCCCAGAAACTGAATTTGGTGTGAGCAGGAGCCCTGTCTGAGCCGCACGGCATGCCCCTTTGACCTCTGACTTTATTAACTGCCAAGCACACATTGCATCTGAATGCTATTCCAGACTTAGAGAAATGAGCAAGGACTTCCAATCAACACCTGCTCTACACACACACACACACACACACACACACACACACACACACACACACACACACACACACACACGCAGCCCCCACTACAGGAGAGTGGACAAAACCTGAAAGGAAGTCAGGTGCTTAGGGTCAAAATGATGACGAGGCTGGAGTGTTGCGGGGAGCATATGGACTTGAAAGGGCATCGAGGATAGCACCTGGAGGAAGCAGGTGGAAGGATTGGGCCCTGGGTACAGCGTGGTGAGCTGTGCTTCCAGATGAGGAGGTGGACCCAAGACGAGGGTGCGCACAGGAGGCCAGTGTGGGTGCAGTGTGCTAAGAGCTTCTGCACCCTCTGGGGTCTCAGGGAGAGGCATGAAGGCAGCTGTGAGTGGAGAGTCATTTATCCGACCCATTAGCAAAGTATTGGTGCTGCTTAGAAGACAGATGTAGCAGGCCAGGGTGGAAACAGAGAGCAGTCCGGAGCCCAGGAGCCCATGCAATGGTGGTGACCGGAGAGGAGAGAGTGGCTCTGAATGTGGTGGCACCCTGGTTGTTCTTTGAAAGCCGACAATTTCTACATGGGGGCTGGGAGGAAGAATAAGCAAGCAAAAGTGAGAGAGTTAGAGAGAGGGGGGACGGCTGTGGACGGGGGAGAGTGCGTGGGGCTACATGGCTAGAGGAGCACTTACGGAGGAAACTGGGCTCACTGTTTACCCTTTCGACCCGTCTAGCCAATCACTCTGTAGATGCCATCAATCACACAGAAAGATGCTGGGCTGAGAGTATTAGTGGCACTTAAAGCAGGGATCAGAGTTCACTAAGGGAGTCTATCAGATGGAGGTATGCGGGGAGCCCAGAGACAAATGCAACTCATGGTCCCAGGACCATCATAGCAGAAGTAGACCAGAAGATGTCATCTAGCAACCAGATTCTGCACAGGGATGTCACCGAATGGACCCAACTGAGAGAGACCCTTTTCCTGTGGGGGTGGTGAGGCTGGCACAAAGAGAATTGGCTGGGGTTCTTTTGCACTGAAATGACTGCAGCTAAATATCATACAGATTTCAAAAGAGCCACAAAGATGCTTCTGGCTGTTCTCACAACACAGGAGAGACACATGCTTGAAGTCATCAATACACTAAGTACTCAAATCTGATCACTACATATTACATAAATGCACCTAAACATCATATTGTACCCCTCTCTCTGTTCTGTGGCAACTAAATTTAAAAAAATAATTTAAAAGGCACCCCAAATAATAGAAAGTAGAGGTGTATGAGACCAAAAAACGTTTGTGTTTTTTTGTTTTTGTTTTTTCAGGCTGGCCTCGAACTCACAGAGATCCACCTGCCTCTGCCTCCCGAGTGCTGGGATTAAAGGCGTGCACCACCACCGCCCAACTAGCTGCACAGTTTTTAATTAAAATAAATAGCAGTGTCTAGTAGCGTACACCTACAATCCAAACACTTGGGAGACCAAGACAAGAGGAGGAGCACGAGACCCAGGTCAGGGAGCTGAGTGAGGGTGTGGGCAGAGGAGGCTCCAAGAGCGACTGCCATGATTAACCGAGTGAAGGTAAGGTGTGGAAGGAGGTGAGAGGCAGTGAGTCAAGAGGATGTCTGGATGAATGCTGCTGGGGGAGCTGTCGAGAAGAGGGGTGTGTGGTCAGACTGGAGCGGGAGTGAGCGCTTTAAAACCGAAATGCTGGAACAGACACAGGTACTGTAGGACAAGGCCGAGAGTACAATGGACGGAATGGGAGGCGAGGTGAGTGGCAGCAAAGCCGCAGAAACAGAGATGCCAATGAGCCAATTGGAACGAGTCCTTCACGCAGCAGGGGTAGCACGGGGGTGGTTATGGTGACCTGTTGTGGGTTTGTGGAGGCAGATGACAGTGATCTGGAGGAGGTGGCCCTAAGGAGCAGCTTCTACTTCTCTGAGAAAGCCTGGGGAAAGCGAAGACTACGAAACAGGCTCTCTAGGAGACAAGGCATTACCAAGCAAGGAGAGAGGGATGTAGGGGGAGAGGCTGTTGAGGAAAAGAGGTTGGTGGTCACGAGCCAGGATGTTTAGGGTTCAATGAAGCAGTGAGGAGGAGAGGAAAAGAAAGGTCAAGCTTGCTCCCCCTCTCTCAGGAGGCTCCCTGAGGCCCAGGAGCAGTGACTGCAATGGGCCAGCAGAGGGCACCCACTACCACGCATGAGAAATCTCAGCCTGCAGACAGGTGAGGTAGAGCCAATGCCACCGTTATCTGTTCTAGAGAGATGAGCTAGACCCAGCTCTGTCTCCAGACTCCTTGATGGTGACCTCAGCGCTACAGATGCAAGTAGGATCTATGGTCCAGTTGTCATGGCTGCCGCCTGCTGGGTGCAGTGCGTGGCTCAGCTGGAGTGGTTAGGGTAGAAGCCTCTGCCTTTATTGTCTATTGAGGCCAAGACAAGGCATTGTCTTTCCTGAGAGTACAGAGCGTCTGGAAGGTTGGGAACAGAAGAGTGTATTGACCATAGTCCTATGCTGAGAGTAATGTTTTTACTCATGCACGCACACACATACACATGTTCGCACATGCAGGATCTTCTTCAGGCTCCCCCACAACCCTTGGACAACTTTACCCCTCCCTGTCCTGAAACCCCTTGCAGGCCATTTGGAGAAGATGTAACTGAGGACTGTTCGCCCCT
This sequence comes from Ondatra zibethicus, assembly GCA_004026605.1. Taxonomy (NCBI): domain Eukaryota; kingdom Metazoa; phylum Chordata; class Mammalia; order Rodentia; family Cricetidae; genus Ondatra; species Ondatra zibethicus. Next base: position 48,882 of record PVIU01003889.1, on the reverse strand, counting down.
TTTCCCATCCGCCTCCAAGCATGCCCACACTTCTTTCATCTCCTAAAATTAGAATTAAGACAAAGGAACAAAACTTTCCTCTGTCACCTCAAGTATCACAGACACTGGGTTGCAGCTATAAACAAGATAATAGCCAGTCTGGTGCTCAGCCTGAGGTGGTGATCAGAGCTCCCAGGAAAGAGCAGGTGGGTGAGCCACCCTGCAGCCCCTCAGCTCCTCCTATGGCTCACCCCACTCCTGCCTGGCCACATGCTCTGACCAGAACTCCTTAGGCTTCTGCCCCTGGTCCAGGATGCCCAAAGCAGGGCACTGGCTGTGTGGCAGCCCGTGAGAAGGTCAGCTTTGTTAGACTGTGCAGAGACCTGCAAATGCCCAAAATGTCTACAATCCTGTCCCCCTCCTCCTGTACGTCCATCCCCAGTGTTCTTTCCGCCCATGACTTTACACACATCCTTCCTGGCCCTCTGTAAGGCAGCCCCCACCAGGCCTCACTCCCTGATCTTCCCTTGCCTCCCTGACCCCTCTCTGCCAAGGCTGTCAACACTGCTGTGTGCCCATCTTTCCCTGGCCTCTTCTTTCTGCTCCATGTGGGTCTGGACAAAGTGGGTTCAGAGCCCAGCCATCATTCAGGAGTGGATTTCTGCTGGGTGTCGTGGGTCTATCATGGAGGCCGAGGCCAGCAGACACACAGGTCTTGGGGGATAGTGACAGTGGCCATAGTGGGAGGTGAAGTGTGGGTAAGGGGCCTTGCAGGGGAAGAACAGACAGGACTTGGCTGCAGGTGAGGTGAGGCAGACCCAGGTTTCAATCCCAGATAGCTATCCCAGCTCTGCTATTGACTGTAGAGTGTTTCCATGGCACCCAGTTACCACTCCCCTCCTGTTCCCTCATTAATAAAAACGGTGGCATTAACTTCGACCTCACCAAGGAGAGCGTGCCAATGAGAGAGCAGCTTGGGAATGCTTCAGGGCTCACCACACTGACTGGACTTCACATCCATCTCTCTAGCACGGAAGGACAGCGTGCATGTCAGATGGCAGCGTAACCCCATGAACACCCAGCCCTGTCCTCAGGCTGAGAATTTGGATCTGAAGGACCCTGAGGGCGTGAACATGGTTGGCATCAAGGTCTAGGGTCATGGGAAGGAATCCCCAGCATCCAGAACCCCGGGGGCAAGTGGCAGGGAGGGGAGAACAGCTATGAACCAGAAGACTTCCAGCCCTCCAGGCCTGGGTGCTAATGATGCAGGGAGGTCAGCCAGCTGAAACCACCCAACCATCAGCCAGCCTGCCCTCCACTGTAGGAAAAGAGAAATTGAGGCTGAGGAGGACTTTTCTGGGAGCCAGTCTCCACTCGGGCTGGAGGATGGAGGGAGCTCCTGGGAAGGAGGGAGGCCCTGGTGTAGGTGTGGGCAAGAAGCAGGGGCTCGGGCACAGGCCTTGATCCAGGGTTCGAGAGGCAGAAGCGAGGAGGAAGGTGGAGCAAGGAGAAAGGATGCCCACTGGGTTCCCAGCTGTCTGGGCTGGTCTGCACTCCACTCTAAGTGACAAGCCACTGGGTGGGTGGGTAATGTATCTTCACTACCAGATTCAGTTCTTGAAGGCTTCTGTCATCTGTCCCTGTGGGGCTGTGTCCCACACATCCCACAGTAACCTTGGTCATCTGTGGCGGTCCATAGCCCAGCTTCTCCAGGACACTTATCCTGGGTATTCAGCCCATAACACAGACTGATACCCAGGGCAGCAGCCATACAGAACACTGCCTATGGCTCGGGTATGGCTGCCCCTAGTATGTTCACCAAGGAGAGTTGTTGGCATCTCCCTGGTGTCCCCTCCACTTTCCTATGCTCTTCCCCAGGGTCACTTTCACAGGACAAACTGGGTTTGTTATGAGAAGAACGGACAGGGCAGCTTGCTGCATGCCTGCGTTTACAGTGAACACATTGCCAGGGCCACCTGCCAGCCCCACCTTGCAGGCCCCACAGCACCTGGCACGCGGGGCTGCAGAGATGCCAGGGGCCTGGTCTCTGGCAAAGACAATGTGTCCTTGAAGGGTTGGGTGATCATTTCAGAGCCTCAGGGCATCCCTGTCTCCCTGGAACCCTCATGTCTGCTGCTGACCTCCCGGGGTCGGGATCGCCTGCTTCTGTGAGGGCACTTTTAGCCTTTGTACCACTGGCTTATCCACTGGATCAGGTGACTGGATATGAGGTCCTTCCTGGGAATCTGATGTCTTGTTTAGTTAAAAAAGAAGAAGAAGAAGAAGAAGGAGAAGGAGAAGGAGAAGGAGAAGGAGAAGGAGAAGGAGAAGAAGAAGAAGAAGAAGAAGAAGAAGAAGAAGAAGAAGAAGAAGAAGAAGAAGAAGAAGAAAAGAATCAGTATTATTTTCTAAATATAAACTTTTTCTCATGATTTACAAAATTTCTCATTAATAAAAAAACTTCATTACATGAAAATGGAAAGGAAAATCCCACTTAAATGGAACCCCATAAAGCTTTTCTATTCATTTCTACACACACGGATGTTTGTGGGCTCATACTCTATACCCATTGGGAGTGCGTTTGGGTGCAAGTAAAGTAGCTTAAAGAAAGATGTGGACTTTTCACATTTAGGTGGGGTGTTTAAGGCTGCTAATTGGTCCACTGGCTCAATAGAATTTTCCTTACAGTCACAATATGCCTGCTACAGCTCCACCCATTGCATCCATGTTTGAGACCAGCAAAGGAAGTCACTTCTACATTTCTCTTGGGAAACCAAAGTGTTTTTCAGATATGACCCCAGCTGGTTGCTCTTCAGGGCTCGTTAGAATCTGATCTTGCGGACATGCTATGGGATAATCCTTCTATATACACTGTAAAGATATGCCACTCTCATTGTTAATAAAAAGCTGGTTGGCAGAAAGCTAGGCAGGGTTTTGGCGGCAGAGAGAATGCTGGGAAGAAGAACAGAGTCAGAGGAGACATGAGCCAGACGCAGAGAAAGCAACATGGGAAGTTCATAGAGGAGGTAAACGAGCCTCAGGGAAGCACGTAGATTAATGTGAATGGAGACTTTCTCCATCTCTCCCAGTCCCGCTGGACCTGTTTCTCTCCACCCACCAGTCCCCGCAGCCGCTTATAACATAACCACTCAGAAGCTTAATATTAATTGTAATTGCTTGGCCAATGGCTTAGACATAATACTGACTAGCTCTCACAATTAAATTAACCTATTTCTACTAATCTGTGTATCACCACATGGCTGTGGCTTACTGGTGATGCCCTGGCATGTTACCCCTTCGGCGGCTACATGGCATCTCCCTGACTCCACCTTCCTTCTCTCTGCATCTTTGTTTGGATTTCCCACCTAGCTATATTTTTCTTGACCATTGACTGAAACAGCTTTATTCATCAACCAATAAAGGCAATGCATATTCGTAGCATACAGAAGGGCATCCCACATCATCTCCCCTTTTCTGTCTAAATAAGAAGGAAGGTTTTAATTTTAACATGGTAAAGTTACATATAACAAATAGTTATTAAGCAAGAATTATAGTTGCAATATTTAGTCTATTGGTATTTGACAAATTAAAGAAAATACTTTATCATTTATCATGTCTTTGTGAGTCTAAAGTTTTATATCTAATTTATCTTTTATCATAACTAAGGAAAACTATAACTGTCTTCGACTTCATCAAAGACCTTAGAAGAATACAATATTAGAGTAAACAGGAAGTACATAGTAAGCAACTTCCAAAAGGTGCTAGAAATGACAGAAGCAGTTGGCTACCTGGACAGTCATCCAAAGTTCCTCTGCAATGTTGGGACATCCACCTTCAGCCTGTAGGTCTACCATGTCTGGCAGACTTCTCAGTGAAGCAGGAAATTTGAAGATCTGCTCTGTCTTGCACTGGCCAAGTACATTAGTTGCTTTCTTCTATGTCCTGAAGAATGTCTGGCAGTTTCCTCTGTGAAGCAGGAACCTTGAAGGACCATCCCATCTTTTAGCAAGTTCAGCAGTCACTTTACTGTGTGTCCTACTTGTCCACTTCATACAGTATACAGTTGAGCAGTCCAAGCAAGAGCAGTTTCTTGCCCAAATAGCTAGCCTTGCCACATTGAAGGCAAACTCCATAATGAGTTTCTTTGATGCCCATCAATCTCTCTGAAGTAATTGGTGCTGCCAGGAGCAGACATCTTACATCCAACAAGTTTTAAATTATTAAAACATTTTAAATGCCATATTCTGTGGGTCTTTGAAGTTTATGAAGATTAACTATCCATCTGAAATTTATCTAGAAAAACTAGCTAATATGACTATAAGTTTGACTATTATAGATAGCTATCTATTAATCTGCATTTCTTAACTATATATTATATATTTTTTTTCTTTTTCGAGATGGGGTTTTTCTGTAGCTTTGGAATCTGTTCTGGAACTTACTCTGCAGACCAGGCTGGCCTTGAACTCACAGAGATCTACCTTCCTCTGCCTCCTGAGTGCTGGGATTAAAGGTGTGCACCACCACCACCCGGCTACATTATATTTTTAAATGAGATGTATAAACATACTTTAAACAAGAATATAAATATATATAACAAAATTGACCTTAAATTTGTATCAATAAACCAAAATCTATACCAATGTATTCATTTCTATATCATAGCCCCCTTTTTTCTTTAGAAAAAGATTGGCAATTGGCTATGACCATCAATCATTTATAACCAACCCCCTTTAAATGAAAACAAATATTTATAAATAGTATTTTGGGAATTTGACCATAGTTTCCTATATTACTTCCTGATGATTAGGGCCATTGTTAATCTTATGGGGATCCTGAGAAAATTTAGAATTATGATTAAATCTTAACTGGGGTATTCTGTGTGGTTGGTCCATCTCAGCCAGCAGTTCTGAGGCTGTTGTGGATGCTAGATCACCTGAGCCATCATTTCAGGGTGTCTTGTTTGATCAAACCATATTAATCTGGAAGCAATTTACAGGTTCTCATGTTCTGTGGAAACAAAAGCAGAACATCTTTTTCGAAGCAACATATCCTTAGACTCAAATTCTGAGTTCAAGATAACTTGATGTTGGTTTAACTCAGCAGCCTTTGTAATCAAATGTTTCCCTGTAGCTAGCTCATTAACAATGAAAAAATTCAAAGAAAACATAATAGTATATGTAATTCAGATTCTTCATGTATTTTCCCTCTTTACATGGCCCATTATGATTTTTCTATCCTATTTCTCCTTTAAGAACTTTAGTTTGTTATCCTTAAATTATTGTTTCTCTCTATGACTCTGTCTATTTTTTATCCTCTCTCAAGTCCATGCACAATTATCAAACACACTGTGGCCCAGTTAGAGGCCTTCTTTGTCTGAATCTGTCCTGTTGTGTATCTGTAATCCTTTTCTGACCAGGAGTGTTTTTTAAAATGCTAAGCAGGCATGGCTAGGACTAACGCTGTGGCCTTGCCCGTTGGCTTTGCCCCATCCAACATGTCAGAGGTACATTTACTGCCAGCTCTGCGAGCCGTGCTCACTGCCCCAGCTCCAGGGATGCAGCAGGTCCATGTTGCCATTAAGCAACTTGCAGCACCCTGCTTACAACCCCCACTTAAGTGCTGCCTAGCGGGACCTCCTGAAAGAGCCAGAGCGATTTGTGCTGCCAGCATGAACCAGGAAGCCATCTCTTAAAGGAGCTGTGTCTCTGCTCATGCCAGCAAGCCAAACCTATCTGACAAAATGAGACTACCAAAAAGCTGCACTTGACTCCCATTTCTGTGGGTCTAGAAGCCCTTTTTAAAGCTTTCTTGGGCTTTACATGGATATACATGCCCCACATGTAAATGGAGACTTTTCTCTGTCTTGTCTGGTCCCACAGGACCAGTTTCTCTTTGACCACCAGTCCCCACAGTCACTTATAAGATAACCACTCAGAGGCTTAATATTAATTGTAATTGTTTGGCCAATGGCTTAGGCATATTACTGGATAGCTCTCACAGTTAAATTAACCCATTTATACTAATCTGTGTATCACCACATGGCTGTGGCTTACCCATGATGCCCTGGCGTGTTACCCCTTCAGCAGCTACATGGCATCTCCCTGACTCCACCTTCCTTCTCTCTGCATCTTTGTTTGGATTTCCCACCTAGCTATATTTTCCCTGGCCATTGGCTGAAACAGTTTTATTCATCAACCTATAAAAGCAACACATATCCGTAGCATACGGGGGCATCCCACATCAAATTAATATAGGTTAATTCAAGTTGTAAGAGCTGGCTGGAGACAAGTCTAAGCTATTGGCTGAACATTTACAATTAACAATAAGCCTCTGTGTGGTTATTTGGGGAACAGCTAGAAGGACAGAGCTGATCTCGGTGGTCTAAACGGAAAGCTCTGCCTATATAGATGTTTCTAGCAACAATAAGAGTTGTCATAAGTGCCTTTGAATCAGTCATAATTAATCAGCTGTGAGTGTGCATGTAATCGCCACAATCAAAATCAAGGAAAGAAAAACATAATAGTCTTCTGATGTATGTGTGCTGTTTTATAGCCTGTCCCTTTTCTCTTAATTCTATATTGCCAAATTGGTCCATATCAAGAAACACACTCAGTCACTCATTTAATAATGATTTATTGAGAACGCAGTGCATTCTGGGACCCTATCTGGGCATCATGGAGCCCTGCTGTCATGAGGCATAGAGCTAAATGAAGCACACAGAAACTACAGAAGCAATGCAAATAGAGTGTGTGGCTTAGGTTTTGCTGTGTGGCACAGAAAAATGGGTCTGGGCTTAACTCAACAAGGGTGGTCACCACATTGAGCAGAGGACCACAGAGTTGAATGGAGGGTTATTGTGTTGGCGGGGGAGTCACTGTGTTGAGTGGAGGATCATCATATGGAGAGGACCCTCACCGTGTTAAGTGCAGGGTCAGTCTGCTGATTCGAATGGAGTGTCACTATGGTGTCTTGTGGGTCACTGTGTTGAGCAGATAGATCATCCCTGTGCTGAGTCATCAGATCGAATGGAGAGTCACCACGGTGAGCAGAGGGTCACAACGCTGAGTATCTGCACAGAGTCCTCTTCCTGGGGTGGGATTTCTTAAGCAGCCTCTTGCTATCATTTAGATCTTAACATGTTTTAGCTTTATCAGCCAATACCCTCTGAACACCCATCTGAACACACTGCCTGGTCACTTCCTCAGGATAAATTGCTATTGTAAACTATCGTACCCAGTAGTGGTGTTGCTGGCTGGTAGGGGGCCACTTAGCCTGAAGCTCATTCTTTAGACCTGCTCTCCCCAGTACAGCCGCCCTTTGTTCTCCAAGACAGAGCCTATCCCCTGCCTCCAATACCACTTTCTGTCTCACTGTTGTCTTTCCCAAACATTACAGGTACGGGGTGGCATTAGAGCTGGCTGTTTCAGCTGCATTCCTATCATGTTCCTGGAGCTGCTGATCTTTCTGTCCTTCCCCTATGAGATTTTAGCTCCTTCCTATTCATGGATTCCTCTCTCCTTCTGTCAAATCTTCCCCTGCCCAACACCCCTCACACACTTCTGTTACATATGTTATAAAATCCCCTCCTTCTTTTTTTTTGTGGGGTTCGCTTTATTTTCTCAACTCCTGTGTGAAATACGACAAACATTTTTACAGAGCAGTGTTGCAACCTATCTCTGCTGGAAATGCAATTCAGTATCTATGGATGTAGAGCGGTATTTCTTACATGTTAAAAACCATGCCACTTGTAGTTATGTTTCTTATTTTTTTAAGGCACATCAGGTTCTTCAGGAATACCCCACCAGCACCCACTTTCTGTGCTAGAATAGTGTGCTCTAATCACCAATTGTGGATTATTAGTTCTTGCATTGTTCAGAACCTCTGTGTCCTTGCCAAACTAACCCTCTGGCTGCCCCTGGAACACCCGAACCTCCCGAATCCAGTCCTGTCTCCCCCATCCTTCCATTCTCTCCTGACACCCTCCATGCCTGTCCCTAGGTTGGGTTTCCATTTGCTTCAGGGCCAGCCTGGGATGTGAAAGATGACTCTCCTCTGGCCTTTGTACAAACAGGATTCCGTCGAGTTCTCACCAAGGGACACCATGCACAGAACAGGTGTGTGCCTGGAGCAGACCTTGCTCACTCTCTTTGCTCACTCCCTTTAATCATCTTCCTGCTCACCCTCAGGCAAGCTCTCTCCTCTGTGCCTCCATAGGCCCATCCCTCAGCTCTCAGAGAGCCATTAGCTCCTTCTGCAGTTGTCCCAGGAGAGTCAGATCCCCTGACAGGGAAGGGCCAGTCCCATCTCTGTCCTCACTGCCTGGCACAGAGGAGGCGCTTAGCAGAGGTTTAGAGGTCTGTATAGTTTGAATGAATGAATGAATAATGAAATCTGTCCATTCCCACCTGCTAGGCTTGTGGGCAGATGTCTAAAGTGTGCCATTGCCACTTAACCTCTGGCCTCGCTTGCTCTACTCTTTCTAGGTCTAAGTGCAGACGATGCACAGACAGCTTAAGAACCTCCATCTTCTACAGGGCAGTGAGCTGTCTTCTACCTTATGGTCTCCCTGTGACTCAGAGTTGGCTCTGGGTCATCCCTGAGTTGTACTCTGGCTTCACCAGGGCTCTGGCGTCTTGGGGGAGAAGCACTGGGCTCGGCCCTGTGGGTTGGCTGGGCCTGTGGTAAGCAATGATGATCTGGGACCATGGCTCCATGGCCTTCAGACCTGACCTGTTATCCAGTGAGGGTCACCAGGACAATACATCTTCATGGGCAGCTAGTGGCATCCTCAGGCCACCAGCATGTCTTGGGTCCCTCTTATGCCTGTTAACAATGTGAGTGTAACATGAAGGCCAGGCTGCTTGTCGGGGTTTCTGTCCTGCCCGGTTCCCGCAGCTGTTTAGCCCCAAAGAAAATCACGCAGAGAGTCTACATTAGGTTATAAACTGATTGGCCCATTAGCTCAGGCCTCCCATTAGCTCTTGTAGCTTATATTAACCCATTATCTCTATCTATGTTAGCCACATGGCTCAGTACCTTTCTCAGCGGGGCAGGTCACATCCTGCTTCTTCAGTGGTCCAGGCAGTAGTGGGCGAGCTTCCTGCTTCCCAGAATTCTCCTATTCTTCTTGCTCCGCCTCTACTTCCTGTCTGGTTGTCCCACCTATACATCCTGGCTAATGGCCAATCAGCATTTATTTAAATCATGATTGACAGAATATAGACAATTCTCCTGTACCATGTGGACCCTTAGCATTCCTTCCTCTGCTTATGAGTATCATCAAGTCTTCCTGGCTATTAAGACCAAATCCGGCTCCATGCAGGAATTCAAGGAGCCCCAGACCATTGCAGCCTGCCTCTCTGACCTTGACTTCTCTCATTCCAGGCATACCAGTTTCCTCCATTTTGGGGGATGGCCCTCCTTCCATTCCCAGAGCTAGCCTCTGTCCTGCCCTCTGTCTGAGATCCCCTGTCTCTTCTTTTTTCCTGTCTAGCTCCCAGTTTGAGGTCCTTGATAACCCAACTGAAAACACCAAAACATGAAGCATCTGTTCCTCCAGCGTCTCTAGCTTGCTCATTCCAAATGAAGACTGAGGGTGGGGTTCTACCTCACCAGGTTCATCCCATGAGTCTGGAAATGCTGGTGACAAGGGTTTGAGTGGCAGCCCTGGGCCTACATTGACTCCTAGTGCTCATTTCTGCAGATGACAAGAGGAAGAGTGAGCATGGGCTTATGGAGAACTCTCTGGCACCGTGTCCACGCCACCACCCACTCCGTACACAGCAGCTCATGTCATCATTACGAAGCACCTCTGATGTCTGTGTTACTGCCTCTACTTTTTAGATGAGGATGATGAAGTCCGGAAAGATGAAATGTCTCAGCCAGACTCACAGACCAGATGGAAGCCCAGCCTCACGCTCAGGAATGATACTCTAAAGCTGGCTCTCTGTCCCAAGCTGGGAGTCACTGGGCCTGTGCTAGTAATCTGCAGAGTGGGGACCTGGCTCCCTCCAGCTCCGCTCCGTCCCACATAACTGCTGTTCTTGCTTTTCTGAGCGAGGTGGAAGAGTGAGAGGAAGAGGCCACTGAAGACTTCCCATTTCAGGAGCAGAGATGGGCAATCACCCAGCTATCCTAGGTAAGTGCAGAAACAAAGCCGAGCATGCAAAGGGACTGGGTTCTGCCCTGGCAGGGGGCAGGCTGGTTCAAGGTCCAGGGAGCAGAGAGAGACTCTGAGCCAAGCATTGAGGGCTGGAAGAGATGAACACCCAGGAGCAGGCGTACCCAAGTCCGGGACAGCATGAAGGTAGGTCTGTAGTACTGGACACGCGTGACAGACATAGCGGATGATTCAACTGCACAGGGCAGTAGAGGCCGAATGATGAAGGGCTGTGAAGTCAGGCTGAGGACTCTGACCTTCAGCGGAATACAATGGGGGGAGGGGGCATGGGAGGCGTGAAAGCAAGAGTGAGTTTCCCTCATCACATAAGCAGGCGCAGGTGGGTGTTCCGTGTGGCCTCACTGGCTAGTCTGTCTTCTGTGTGCACTAGGGCCTGAATAGCCTGGGGCGATAGATGCCTCCAGCCAGGAGTTGAAGATCTCACGACTAGCTTTCCTTGCCTCCACTCTGGAAAAATGGACAAAAGAGTCAGCCTCTCCGAGCCTCAGTTTCCTGTCGCATGGGGACAGCGCAGCCTTGCAGGCTATGGAAGTGAGATGAAAGCAGGCAGCCGAGCAGGACAGGTGTATTATCAAGTCCTACAGCTGTGCTGACTGGGGTCCCAGCGTGGCCCCTGCAACACCAACCTCTCAGCGCTGGTAGGAGACCTGGGGTACACGCATGGCCTCTGAGCAGCGCTGTAGAGCTGGGCCACCATGCACCATGTTACCTGTAAGGCCCAGGACTCCCGCCCTCCTTCCTTCTCTTACTGACTCCCGGGAGGCCACAACAACCTCCCTAGCACCCCCTCTCCCTCAGGAGATGCCATGCTTAGCTCCATGACACTCGCTGCTAGAACACCTCTGGCACACAGACCAAAGCTTCACTCCCATCCGAGTTTCTGCACCATCTCCCTGCCGCGTGCATCACTTGGTCGCCTTGTCGAAGAACGAGACACAGCTGATCCCCACTTCACTAACCAGGAAACAGGTGCAGAGAGGGAAAGAAGCCTGGCACTATTTGAATACCTGCGACGTGCCCGGGGTACTGTACCCATCTGTCCATCTTACCCATGACTCCAACCATTGGGTTTATCTTCACTACAGGAATGTAGACTCAGAGGATCGGAGGCAGACAGTGACTTGTTCAAGTCTGTACAGCGAGGACCTGGCAGAGGATGAATGTGACCCCACGTCTGTAGCTCAGAGTCTGAGACTGAGGACATTTATCACATGTGGTCAACAGATTGCCCCCTCCCAGGACCAGATGGGATAAAGGGTGTGACTGGAACGGGGGACACAATCTTGTCTCCTTTGACCTTCATGTGGAGAGGAGGGACAGATGCACAGGAAGGACGGTAGGGTGCCCAGGTCACAGCAAACCATTAGCAGGCCAGCACTTAAGGCCCCCAGAACAACTGCCTGCCCTTGCCACCCCTCCACAGAGACTTTCTCCCTAGAGTGGAAAAACCCAGAGTCAGACGGGAAAAACAAATGCTAGGATTTTCTGCCCTGGCATACAAACCTCCTGGGGCTGGAGGCTGAAACCCAGGGTATGACATCCACCAGGCTCCCCTACCACCTTCTGACTACTTTAGGCCATCATGAATACCTTGATCCCCTCTGATCCCATCAGCCATCTAGGGGGACATCTGGAGGTACCAATATCACCCAACATTGAGTCAGTAGGCAACAGAAGGGTAGGCCCAATGTGGCAGCTGCTGTGAAGAGCCAGAGAGCTAGGGAAGGCTAGAGTGGGAGGAGGTGGCCCACTGACCCTGCTGCCCAAGTTCACGTCCTTCCTCATGATCAGACTCAGCAGTGCCCTCCCTCCACCCATGCCTACTGTCACCCCTACCTCCCAGTCACCCCTACCTCCCAGTCACCCCTACCTCCCAGTCACCCCTACCTCCCAGTCACCCCCACCTCCCAGTCATCCCCACCTCCCAGTTACCCCCACCTACCAGTCCAGAGGCCGACATGGAGAATGGAGGGCTGAGACAGGGGTTAGCAAAAGCAGCAGATGCTTAGGAAATACCAAAAGCATCAAATGGAATTAACCCAACAACTGCTTGGTGAATGGTGACCAAACCACAAGCCAAGACACGACATGCCCCTACATCCCCTCCAACCACCTCTGGAGGGCCACTGCCGCTTTCTCACCACAGTGTGGCTTTGTCCTGGCTCTTCCCCTTCCAGGGCAGCAGGATCATAGGAATCAGCCTGTTCTTGATGCTGCCTGATCTGGAGCAAAACTTGCCCCCCGACTGCCGCCTGACAGAAGCCCCAATCCCCTAGCGTATCCTTTCGTGCCAAGATTGGTGGCACAGGTTGCTCCCCACCCACGCTATGAGCTGGCTTTGAGTGAATGGCTGTACTCCTCAGCAGAAATGTTCGTGTAAGTGGGCTCATCCCAGGCAGCCCAGAAACTTCTTACTGCACACCTGTGATGTACTCCAAAGGTGGGGGAACCCCCTGCAGATCCCCCTCTGCAGGAAGGCCAGAGTTAACTTTCCGTTGTCCCATGGCTGGCAGCTAGAGGCTCTTGAAGTCTATGATTCTGGGCATAGGGGCCGCTCCCTGACTTAGCTGTCCCACATGACCACGCTGCTGTTCTGCTGCTCCCTTCTCAGAGAGGCCCCTTGGTTTCAGCCGGGCATGAAGCCTCATTTTATTCTGCCCTGAGGGAACAGGCAGTTTCACAGAAAAGAATGTACAGGCAAATAAAGGTGACCTTTTAATGTTGAAAACGTTTTTATTTCAGCTCTTGGTGCTGGCTCGGCTCTGTCTAATGTGGGCCACAGACATTCCTGCCTGGGCCAGCAGTACACAGCAGCCTGTTCCATTTCACCTTACCCATGGCTGGGACATGAGCAGGGACATCTTGTCTGTGACGCATCAACAGAGAGGAGGTGCCTGGTGGAGGCATTTTCACTGAAGAGGTAGAAATGCCCCGGAAGGCAGGAGGGGTGCAGTGCGACCTCACCCAGCACCGGCGGTATCTCTTTCCCTTGTCTGGGTCCCCCCGACCTTCACCCGACGCCCTGTCCCAGATGCCTCACGACAGCTCTAAGTGTGTGGAGCTGGCTGGAGGAGGTAGCAGCCCCTGCCTCCCTGTCGTTTCCTCTATCCTGGGCTAAGAGCGAAGGGCTTTGCCAGATCTGCAGGCCGGGGTGACTCCGCGGCTACCCCAGCTTCTGCTCTGTGCTCTGTCCCCGACTCACAAGATTGTGAACCCTTTGGGACCAATGTCTCTTTCCAAGCTGAGTGTAGATGCTCAGGAAATGCCAAAGGCATCAAGTGGAATTAATCCAGCAGCTGGATTTTGCCCCCTGTAAGTCAGTGCAAGTGTGTTCTGCAAGCCTGCTGCTGGATTCTTCAGGCAACTTTGTGCCTGGTTTTTGTGACCGTACAGAAGTCCTTTAGAAAGGCGAGTGCCAGAGACTAAGAGGCCATACTTGCCAAAACTGGGGAGGGTGACTGCAAGGGTTCCCAGATCTGCTGAGATCTGCACACGCTCAGCATCCCCTGGGAACTATGGTAAATGAGGCCAAGAAGTTGTCCCAGGGCTGTGGCAAGCAACAGGCCACAGAAACTGATACCCAAGCCCCAGAGAGAACATTCTCATCTTGGAGTCGGAACATCAGGAAAGCTGGCAGAAAGTCACTTAGACCAGGATATAGGAATGAGTGAATTTCCCCAGCACAATAGAAGAAGACAATATGGTCATGGGCATGAGCTAGTGGCAGCTGCGGGAACAGGCAGGACCAGAGAGCTGTCTAGAGGTCAGGTTAGGTCAGCAGAGGTGAGTCACGGAGCATCACAGAACCCAGAGTAGGGGACCTGCTAAAGAAACTGAGCCAGGATACCTCATCAGCTCCGAGTGGGGTGAGTCAAACTACCCATCACATCAAAGGACCAAACCTCAGTAGACATGGGGCCCTGACCGGCCTCCATGAAGGAGCAGGGGCCCTGGGTAGCACCACAGAAGGGCCCAGTCAAAGACCAGCATTGGGACATGGAAAGGGCTTCTGAGGGTCTGGCTGTAACAAAGGACCTCAGAAAAGCCCACTCTTCCCCCAGGTCAGCACAACAAGCTACACCTGGAAGCATCTGCTCACTGTGTGTGCATGGGGGGGGGTGACTGTAGCCCCCATGTGTGTTCTTTTCAGTCCCAAGATTCTTCAGCTCATCACCTTACTTGACCCTCCATACAATCCCATTTGGGAGGTGGAAAACTGAGGCTTGGTGGGGTCACATGAAGAGAGCCATGCCGCCAGGCTAGACCCAGGAAGCCGTTCATCTCAGCCCTGGGCATCGGGCTCCAAGTCCAGCTCTCTGTCGGGGAGGGGGTCCCCAGGGCTGTCTGGTAACCCGTAGTAGAGGTCTTCCTCCTCCTGCTCAGGTTCCCCTGCACTTGCATGGACACTCTCCTCCTCCTTCATCCTCAGGGACTGCCGCTGCTTGCTGGGCAGAGCTGCCTCCCGCACCTGCCCCTCCAGGACCATGTCTTCTGATGTGGGAGTGTCATCAATGAGAGCAAAGTCACTGAAGTGATCCAGTGGACCCCTGCTGGCCCAGAACACCTGTGGGCGTGGCTCATCTCTGTTGGATGGGGATGGATGAGGGCTGCCGCCTTCACTGGAACCCATGTCCAGGTCATCTTGGAATGAGGCCAAGGGTGCAGAGCCTTGGGAACACGTTGGAGGGCTGCAGAGGCAAAGAGAATGCGTGAAGGGAAGGCCCTGAGTCACACTGTGTGGGTCCAGACCTCAGCCACTAGTGACAGTAAGTTCATACGTCTCTGGGCCTCCTTTTTTTTCCCCTTGGAAATCAGGGCAATGTGAATTCTCTCCCATGCGGTGCAGGGAAAATGTTCACAGCTCTCCATACAGGGCCTGGCACAGAGTAGGTACCCAAGCAACAGGGCTGTTATTTAAAAAGAAAAGAAAAAAAACCTAACACACACACACACACACACACGCACGCACGCACACGCATGCACGCACACATGCACACACACACACAAAACTACAAGCCAAGTGGCTCATCCACAACTGCAGGCATTTGGGACCTTTCTCTGTCCCCTCACAGTCCATGTCACACTGTAGGTACCTCTGTGTTCTTTTCTGCCCCACCTCCCCCCACCGCAGAAGTCTGGGAACTCAGGAGACTGGAGGCAGTCAAGGCCTTAGAAAGAGTTGGTGTCCAGTCGTGATGACGCTTGTGGATGAGTGGAGCAATCAGAGACTTGACTCGAAAACAAACAGGAACTGGGCTGTGGTGGAGACTAAACCTTGCCTGAGATACTGAGCAGGTCAATAGCCCAGTCAGGATTTAAACCCAAGCCCTCTGGCTCCTGGCCTCCTGCTGCTCATGACAAGCATTTGGAAAAGGAAGAACTGTGTGCTGGGCACTTAAACATTGTCCCTGTCTCACGGAAATGACTGTTCCCCTGAGAGAAACTGCTCAGGAGAGTCCAAAACCAACAGGATTATATAGCCAGGGAGTTAAGATCAGCACCTAGGTCCATTAGAGCCCCAGGCCAACCTCATCTACCTGTGCCACTCTCGCCCCCACCCCCCCGCCCTAGATCTGGGCAGCATTCCACTCCCGTGCTGCCCTCTCACCTGCTCTGGGCACCAGATCTTTCTCCCTCATTCTCATCCAAGCCCCTGTGGACGACCACTGCCGCCTCCATCCAGGCCTGGGCAGTACGAGGCTCGCCTTCCCCGCCATGGCCAACTCCCGTCTTCAGCTCAGGGGCCATCAGGGGCCTAGGATCCTCACTGTAGCCCAGGACCTTCATTTGGATGTGCGTGAAGTCTGGAAGGCTCTGGTCATAGGCGGCTTCTTCCCACAGCCTGACATAGGGGGCTTGGGGGCTGGGTCCAACAGACAGAGGGAGAGAAGTCGGGCGGGTAAGACGTGAGTTCCCTCACCATGCCGCCCTGTCTGCTATGGGAGCATGGCCCCACTGGTTTCAAAAGAAAAACTGCAGGGCGTCACTGTTGCCAGGCCACAGATGGTGAGGCTGAGGCCTGATCCCAAGTCAACATCACAATGTCTCAGAAAGTATATCCCCAGCCTGTAATGGTAAGATGGCGAAGACCCAGCACTGAAACACACCCCAACGCACCAATCACAGCTCTTCCGCCTAGCAGAGGACCTACAGCTGCCCATGGGCTCCTTGCTTGCAAGGCTGGGAAGTGAACGCCTCTGCACTCCCTGTAACTCCAGGAGGTGCCGCGAGGAAACTGAGGCACAGCAACTGAAATTGGCTTGTACACAGAGTGACACAGACCCAGCTTGGTGGGGCAGGGCCACGGACGCTCTGTTCTCTGCCCACGGACTTCAGAGACTAGGCCTTTGTCCAAAGTCACAGGACTGGGAGGTGAGACACAGGAAGGAACCCCAGGTAGCCTGAGCTACTTTAAGAGCCCTGACCTGAGGTGGCCCCGCCCACCAGGGTGTGTTCAGTGCTTCTCACTGGGGCACTTCACCCTGTGGTTCAGGAATGGAAAATGTCCGCATTACAAACTACCCCAAGCAAAGCAGAGGGCTGTGACCCTCATAGCTCTAGAGCCTGTAGCCCAGCCTTCAGAGCTTGGGAGTCACAGCTCAGGGGATTAGCCAAAGCCAAAGGGTTCTTGGATCCATCCCAAGCCAGAAGCAGGGCTTGATACCTCCACAGCCAAGTCAGCCCAGATTCAGGCCTGTCCTAGCACTGACTCCCCCTTGAGATCTGAGATTTGTGTTTCTCCGAGCCTCAGAGTCCACATCTATAAGACAGGAATGATGATGTTAGCACACCAACCTGAGTGTTTGAAACTACCTGTGATTTCTAAGAATGGGTGCTCAGAAAATGGGAGGCAAAGAGGAAGCTCGCTGGGATAAGACAGAGACACCAACATCCAACCCAGCTATCCTGATCCCCTCCCTCCTTACCTCTTCCCTAGCTCCCCTCCTCCCCTCTTTTGACAGGTGGCTGGACTGAGGGCCCCATTCCCCCTGGACTTACCTCTTCACCTCCAAAAGCCTGTTCTCCATCAGGCTCAGGGCCTTTGGGGACAGAAAGTCAGAGTCTGCCGGCACAAAGGTGATCTGCAAGGAAAGATGAAATGGTCTCTGCAATTGATAGAGCTGACGGTCGCCACACGCTCTGACCACTGGGCCCGGAGCCTCTGCAGGCTTCTCTGCAGATTGTAGGAGGAGAAGGACGCAGTAGGGCCTCTGTCTGTGGCTCAACCCCAGCAGGTAGACAGATATCTAGGTTCCTGTCCAAACCACGGGTCTCTTTTTACTGGACAATCTCTTAAGAACCTGCCCTGTGCCGATACCACCCGGACACTGGGGCAGCAGTGAGCGAGAGAGATGCCCCGCCCTGGAGCCCAGGCCCACCATTCCCTAGAGGTACCCACAAGGGGTGCTCGGTCTGCACCTGGTGAGTGGATGGTAATCCAGTCACTGACTTGTGCTTCACAGGACACAGCTGTGGTGGCAAGCAGTGACACAGAGGCTGTGGGCATGCCCACAAAGCTCATCCCTGAACTTTTGATATCAAGCAGCCTAGCTTCAGGGGTGGCCATTGGAGCTGGGAAGGAAGGCCATGAAGCAATGAGTCAGGTGAGGCGGAAAGAGACCTGCCATTGGGGCCCTGGAGACGGGAGGACATCTTCTCACTACCAGGCCCTTGCTGTGGATCCTGGGAGCCATCCTTCCTTCCAGAGCCTCTTTGAACTCTTCTAGTTAATGGGAGAAGCCTCCAAGAGACACCTGCTCCTCCATGCGCAGAGAAGCACTTTGTCCCACAACCAAGAGGTGACCCAGGGTCCATTGATGGGTGGCAGAGAGCAGAATACAGGGAGCATACACACAGCGTGCCTGCCAGCCTTCAGAAGGAAGTTCTGATGCACATTACATCAGAGATGAACATTGAAGACACGGTGCTGAGTGGAATACGCCAGATTGGGGTGGGGCAGAGGCAAACACTGAAAGATCCCACTTCCGTGGTACCAAGTTGTGAAAGTCAAAAGTAGGGCTGGCGGCTTCCCAAGACTAATGAGAGTGGTAATAGGGAGCCGTTGCATAGTGGGTGTAAATCTTTCATTTCCCAGTTTGGAATGAGTTCTGGAGATGGGCTGACCACACTGAGGATGGACCTAATGCCTCAGAACCACATGCTTACCAGAGGTTAAAGCACTGGACCCTATGCTTATGTGTTTAATTCAGAGAGCTCTCTCGGTATGGTACCTGGACACACGGCTTCTCAGTAAATCACAACCTGGCCCAAATGAAGACCAAGCCACTGGACACCAAGTCTGAACATCTTTCATGTAACATTTGATGGCCCTTTGCTGAGCTGCTCCAGAGTCATAAAAAGCACAGGTACATTGAGGGAGGCCCTGCCTGTACCAACAAAGCTTCATGATGCTGGAAAGAAGGGGATGCTTGGTAGAGGATTCTTACATTCCTGAGGAGGCACCTCTCCAGGTGTCTAAGCATCTTACATTTCTACTAAGGATGCCTTTGGCCAGATGGTTCCATACTTTTTAAGATTTATCTCTTTTTCCTATCTCATGACCCAGGTACCATCATCAACATCATCTGCTCTATCACCATCATCGCTCCCATTCCCATCACCATCATTACATCATCACCAGTGTTAGCATCATCATCGCCACCACAATCATCACCACTGTTGCCATCACTATCACCATAACCACTATCATAACCATCACCGTCATCACCATCACTATCACCACCATCACTGCCATCACGGCCACTGCAATCATGACTATCATCACTGACACGAGAAGCACGGAGGAGACAGACAGGAAGCAGCATCCTAGAACACAGGTTCTCTTTCTAACGAAAGAGGAAAGATATGCAGGATTGATGATCAGGGGCAGGATCAGACCTGGAAACCCTCAGGACATCAGACTAAGAATTTCAACCTTTATCCACAGCCATGGGCATTCCAGGGGAATTTTCAGCAGGAGAGTAGCATCAGATTTGAGTTCAGGCTGACCACTGACCAGTCCCCAGAGGGAGGAAGCCCTCAAAGGGGACAGGTCCTGGTTTTGAGCTCCAGCAGAGACAAGGCTCCACTTTCCCTGCCACTCCACCCTTTCATCCTCACTCCCCCGTTCCATCTCGACTCCCAGGCCCAGCATCTTCAGTAGCCCCCACACTAGACTTGCCCTGGCTCAATTCTTCCCATGACCCATGCCTCAGGCTCAGGTGAGCACCAAATCTAACCAGGTTTGTATGTAAAACCTAACAGAACAGCCATGGTGAAGAGCGGGAGCCCTTTCTCCTTCCTGTTCCACGATGACAGCCCTCACAGCCCTGTCCTCCCTGCTTCCCCTGCAGTCCTCCCAGTGCCGGCAACATCCTCTCAAGAACAAGGCCTCTGCACCCACTTCACACAGGCACGGTACCCCTCCTGTCCCTACAGCACCCTTTGCTTCCTTCCACTTGGCCATTCAAGGCACGGAGTGGGGGCGGGTGGGGAGGAGGCTCTGCCAAGGTCACAGACTTGGCACAGGGCACAGGGACTTGAATTGGGGTTTGAGGGACACCAGGAGGTGTGGGTTTCCACCAGCCATACCACCTCCCCACACAGGAGCACGTGAGCCTTTCACAGTTACTCATTAATGCTCAGCCCCATTCCCCCCCACCAACCACCCATCTATTCTTCAGTCCCTCCACCAGCCGCCCCTAGGAAGGATGCTTTCTTCCCAACATCCCCACCTTCCCTGGGTGGTGACGTGGTGGCTCTGGCCTCAAGGCCCTCTTCTCCCAGTGACCTCTGCTCAGGACATTGAGCACGTAGAGGAGAGTTGACTGTAAACTGCTTTGTAAAATGGCTCCAAACCAGTTCAGACTGCCCAAGCTCCAGATATAAGTGACACACCTGGGCTGACCACAGAGCAGGGAGGGCTGGGAGAGGCTGGGACCTGGACCCAATTCTTAGAAGTCCTTCTGGGTACTTGCCACCAAATTTGGGAGGAGTGGAGGAAGCTGGGGGAACAGGGCTGTTAGTGTCAAGACTCAGATATCTGTCCCCCTTTCCCACTCTGTGTCCTGACCCACGTTGTATAGTTAAGGAAACTGAGGCTTAGAGAACAAAATGGCTCGGTCTCCCAGGGACTTAGAGACAGAACACAGGCCAGACTCCTGTTGCTCTCATATCTCCGTGTCTGTAGCTAACTAGCTGTGTGACATTGGAAGTCACCCTACCTCTCTGGGCATTGAAGGTTTACAACACCTGATTGTTGACCCCTCAGAGCTGTGTGGGGATCAAGAAGAGCAACAGCAGCAGCAGCTGTTTGCCTAAATGCAGCACGCCAGCTGCAAATATACCCACCCCATCTTCCACACATCACCCCTGGGCTACCACCGGGCTAGGCAGAGCCCAGGCTGGGGAGCCATTTTACAGATGAAAACACTGTGACTCGGAAAGACCCAGCCCAACAGAGCCCTCAGCAGCTGGAGGCACAGAAGGGAGCACCCTGGGTGGGGCACCTGGGATGGAACACCCAGGGCACAATGCTACTAGAAAGCAAGCTCCAACCTGAGATCTGTGCTTCAGAGTCCTGCTTTAGAAAACACAGAGCACTTGGGATAGGGTCGGAGTGAGCTGTGGGTTCAAGCTTGAAAGAGAGTAAATGCTAGCCAACTTCTGATCGAACACAGAGACTGATGCATAGATCCCATTATGTCCCTGTTCTGGCCGGCTCAAGACCCAGATGTGGGGGCATTCTGATCAGCCGCAACAAGAGATGGATGGATAAACAAAAGTATACCACCCCCCCAGAATAGAGAGAATATGGGGAGTCCGAATGGGAAGACCATAGCAGTTGGAGTCAAGGGGTTGGTACCCTGAAACAACAAGGGCCACATGTTCTCCTGCCCCGGCCCCAACCCCCTGCCTTAGGATAGCATTGGCACGTGCCCCTTGCCCCAGCCCCCTACCTTAGGATAGCACTGGCATGTGCCCCCTGCCCCAGTCCCCTACCTTAGGATAGCATTGGCACATGCTCCAGATGACGCCCCCAATCACCATGACGCTCCCCATAGCATAGAAGGTACCATAGACCTGGGGTCGATCATGGCTCATAAGGAACGTGCCGAGGGACAGCAGGAAAAGGCCCAGAATGATGAAGCCGATTCGGAAGGTCTTCTCCTCAGTCATGGTGGCTAACCAGCCCTGATAGCTGACCAGCTCCCCGGCAGAGGGCTGCCCACAATCCTAAGCAAATGTCGAACAGGCTCAGGGTCGGATGATACACTGCTTGCCTGAGGCATAGACTGAGGCATAAAACCCAAATCAAGGAATGGTCCCCACAGGTCCAGCTCCCGGCCCTGGGCCCAGCAGTTCTGCAGGGCAGGAGGTGACACGCTTCAGTGGGCCCAAGAGCCCAGCCATCTACCTTTCTTCCTGCCACTCTCCTTCTCTCTGGGCCCAGCTGTTGGGAGTTTGTGAATCTGAGCATGGGAGAGAGGCAGGGGAGGGCTGGGGGAGGTCACAGGGGCTGGGCCAACAATGTCTTTGACATCATCTCATTTGCCTGCTATGGAGCTGAGCCCAGATAGGCTTTGCACCTCCCAGCTCTGGGAAGCAGGGGTGGGGCCACGGCGGTGTCCAAAACCCACAGCTTGACAGTTTAGACACCTAAAGACACCTTCTCAAGGACACCTGATCACCTAGGCTCAACAGGAGTATCTGAACCTACTAAATGGCCACCACCCTAGCCATTCAGTTCATTGGAGACGGGTCCCGTATTCCCACTTCACAAATGAGGACACAGGCACGAACAAGTAACCTGCCCAAAGTCACAACTAATAACAGAGCAGCTGGGGCTAGAACCCAGGGGCTGCAGGTCCCACTAGCACGAGCCTGGTCAACCACAGCATAGGTGAAAACAGGGCTAGGCTCCAGCAGCGAAGCCCGTGATGGTCTCTGATCTGTGTCTCCAGCTGTGCGGTGCACGGCCTTGCTCACCAGCTGGTTGTGTCTCACTTTCCTCCTCTGTAAACCAGGGGCAACTGTAGCACCTCCCAGAACCAGAACCAGAACTGGCTCCCGCTCTTGCCTCCCACATCCCCTTCATAGCCCACGTTCAGGCCAGACCTGCTTTCCATGGGAGCCAGGGCCAGGTGAACGAGTGCCCCTACAGGTGTGGCTGACTGATTGACATCTACCTCACCAGGCCTGGTCCCCAACCTGGAAAGCCATCGATGTCTGAAAAATGACAGTCTAGGAGACGACTTCTAGTTTTGATGTGACTGAGGGGAAAGTCGGATCTGCTTCCGTCACTGCTTCTGCAGAGACTCAGAGCCCCCACAGGTACCCAGAGTGTGACAGCTGGAGTTCTTGTGAGTGACCTGTGCAATGGCAAGGGCTCTCAATGAGCTGCCTGGATCCCTGTATTCAGGAACTTTCCTGTACGGGCTGTGCGTGTCCCTCATGCCCCACCGTGTTCACCCATGCACCTCTCCTAGCATGGCCGTGGGGTCCCTTCCCAGAGAGGGTTCTGCTTTCTCTGTCTCCCGCCATCACTGCCCCTCAGCTCTGTCCAGCTGTATTTCACAGTTTATAAACGCCCCAGGAACTGGGACTAGGCACCCTGAGAAAACTGCCCAGGGGCCAAGTCTCCGGGTACCTCCAGTCTGATTCCCAGGGTGAACTTAGGCAGTGGACTTCAGTTTTGTCACCTTTGCATTGTAAGCAGATGTTAGACCATCTCCTGGTCTGGTATTGGAAAGTGACATAGAGGAGGGACAGTCATTTGGAATTGTGACTGGCCAGGGAGGGAGATATTAGAAGCATCTTAAAGAGACTAGAGACAAGAGAGGCCTTGAATGTACAGCAACCTAGCTGGTATCCATTCCAAAAAAAAAAAAAAAAAAAAAAAGGCCCAGGGAATGAAGCTCTGCCACATCCACAGAAGCTTCTCGTGCCCCCTGGTGGCCTTGTAGTGACCTGGCACGTCTCTGGCATGTCCTGCGTTCCCTACCTCTGTACTCCCAGCCCCAGGAACACAAGGAAGAATTGCCACACCCACTTCGCAGATAAGGAAACAAAGCCTGGGGATAGACCAAGACTTCCCCAATGCTCCCAGTGCTCGCATAGATGGATCTAGCTTTTGGGCATTCTTCTCTGATCCACTGATCTTTTCTTTCTTTGCCATAACCCAGTCTTTCTTTGCCCCTTTAGTAGCAATGAGGAGTAAGAAACTCTGAGACAAGTCAGTGCTGGCTTAAAAGGGCCCGATCTCTTCTGGAGTCAAGAATTAAACGGTCACAGGGCAGGCCTCTCTTCCAGGACTAGCTGGGGCAGCACAAACTGGATTCCACAGGGGAAAATACAAAAGGGGGGGGGGGAAGAAATCTCAAAGCTGTGTGGAAAGGGATGAAAGGTGGAGATGGTGGTTTTGGGAGGAGTTGGGGAAGGGAGGGTGAATATTTTCAAAATACCTTGCATGAAATTCCCAAAGGACTATTAAAAATATTTTTAAAAGAAGGAAATGTCCAGTGCTGTTGTTCTCCTGTGTAGCCATGGGGCCAAGCCAATTCCTAGTGCCTTGTTGCTGTGACACACCATAGATGGGTGTGTCTCTCAGCCTCATAAGGGGGTTTCTCTTGTAGTGGACACTGGGCTAGTCTCACCACTGCCGAGGGTGAGAGTCTGTGGAGGGCCCTGCCCTGGGTGAATTGTGTTTGTCCCGTCCCTCCTTCCGCGGGGCTCAGGAATCTTCACACGGGGATGGGCAAGGGGATTGTGAGCTCTGAAGGTGGCAGATGACACAGACCGGGCTGTTGCACATATGAGCTGGTGGCAGTTGTGACAGCGCTAACAGGGCCTTCACTGGCTCTGGCTGGGCAGGGCCCCTGCATGGCGGGAGGAGGGTGAGAGTGCGTTTGGACATTGGCTGGGCCGCTGTTGGCACCCGGCTACTGGGAGGCAGGTAGTGGTGGTCTCTGGCGGAGCAACCACACTTGGCGTTCCCCCGTTCCCGCGGGGAAAGGAAAAGGGAAGAAAGAAGAGGAAGGCTCCGCATTGGGTGGATGGAAAGGAGGTAGTAGAGTGCTGGGCGTGAGAGGGGTTCTGTGTGGGATCAGGGTGTAGCCTGTGAAATTCTCAAAGAATTTATAAAAACAAAAAAGAATGAAATGGGAGTGTGTGCTCAGAGCAATGAAAGGTTGTGCTAGAGGCGGTTCCTGCTCTCACAGGCCTGGGGCCGCTCTGGCTTTGACCTTCTTCCTCGCACCCAGAGGAAGCAGCCCAGAGAGTGGTCCAGGAGTCAGTGGTCTTCCAGCAGAGGGTGTGTGGTAAGTGCTGTCTTCTCGAAGGCGTGTCCAACCTGTGGACAATAACTATGAATGCAGCCAAACACAGAATAGTAAATTTACTTAAAACATGAGACTTTTTCAAGCTTTTTTTTTGTGGTAACTCAGTTGTCCTTTCTCAGTGTGAACTTTGTGAAAGACAGCATTGTATGGCAAGTCAAAAAGTTGAACGTGCCTGAAGGAATTGGGGGGTCCAGGGAGTGAGCTACCCCACAAGATCCTCAAAAATAGAACACCCTGGGCACAGTAGAAACCTAAGCCTGTGAAGACAAGGCTCGTCCTAAGGAGCCAGAGCCTGTCAGTAACAGAGATCAACCATTTTCTCACCTCTGCCTAGGCTCCTGCCACACAGGGCACTCTGAGGGTCGAGGCATGCTGACAAGAACGGCTTCCGGGATGGGGTGCTCAGCTACATCATCTCCAGGATGGTGAAATGAAGGCTGATGGGCGTGATGGGTACACACTGCCCACGTCAGCTGTCGTCCAGGTCCTTCTGGGGCTACCGCCCCCACCACCTCTCTCCCAAATCCTGTTAACTCTATGTCTTAGTCAGGGTTTCTATTGCTGTGAAGAGACACCATGCCCAGGACAACTCTGATAAGGAAAACATTTAACTGGGGCTGGCTGGCATCTTCAGAGGTGTAGTCCATTATCTTCATGGCAGCATGCAACCAGACATGGTGCTGGAGGAGCTGAGACTTCTACAGCTTGATCTTCAGGCAGCAGAAGCAACTGTGAGCCATATTGAGCGAGTTTGAACATATGAGACCTCAAAGCTCACACCCCCACAATGACACACTTCCTCCAAGGCACCTCCTAATAGTACCACTCCCTATGGGTCAAACATTCAAACACATGAGTCTCTGGGGGCCATACCTATTCAAACCACCACCTTCCACTCCCAGGCCCCCATAGGCTTGGAGCCATAACATAGTACAAAATGCATTTAGTCCAGCCTTGAAAATACCCATAGTCTATCACTGTCTCAACCCTGTTTAAAGAGCCAAAGTTCAGTCTCTTCTGAGACTCATGAGATCTCTTAACTGTAATTCCCTGTAAAATCAAAATCAAAAAGCAGATCACATTCTTCTAATACATAATGACACAGGGTATACACTACCATTCCAAAAGGGAGGAAAGGGAGCAGAGTGAGGAAACACTGGACCAAAGCAAGACCAAAAACCAGCTGGGCAAACTCCAGACTCTGCATCTCCATGTCTGACGTCAAAATGCTCTTCAGATCTCCAACTCCTTTCAGCTTTGTTGACTGCAACACACTTCTTTCTCTTGGGCTGGTTCCACTCCCTGTTGGCAGCTCTCCTCAGCAGGTGTCCCACAGCTCTGGCATCTCCAACATCTTGGGGTCTCCAAGACAATCCAGGCTTCACCTTCACAGCTTCACAATGGCCTCTCCGGGCCTCCATGAGGGCCACTTCTGGCACATGCCTAGCCTCAGAGGCTTTCCTTAGTCACGGAAGGAGATGCTATAACCCCTTTCTTCTATCCTTGATTCTAAAGCCAGAACTACATTGCTGAAGCTGCCAAGTTGTGCTGCTTGTTGGGGCTGGAATATGGTTCCCTTGTTCAATTACATCTTCTCCAGCTTTCTGTTTTCAATGGTTTCCTTCACTGCCTAAGGTTGGCTGTCCTGAAACTGGACCTGTAGACCAGGCTGACCTCAAACTCAGAGATCTGTCAGCCTCTGCCTTCTGAGTACTGGGATTAAGGGTGTTTACCACCACGCCTGGACCTAAACTATTCTTTAATTCCTTTTCACAAATTGGAGCTTAGCTGGGTGAGGTCTTGCCTCGATGTCACCACTCCCTTTATTCCATTTCTTAATCTGTTTATCTCCTTGAACACAGAATTTATCTCTATTTTACTTCCTGGTGCTCTTTTCCTCCTCAATCATTTTGTATCTTTACTTGCTCAGTTTGCTTCTTTTCATTATAAATCTTCATCAGAGTTAACACTAGTAACCACACAACAGAGTCTATACTAGGCTGTTTTAAGATTTCCCCTGCCCACAGAATTAATCCAGATCCCTTCACTTTATCTTCAAGCAGACTCTTCAGATAAGGGCAAAAAGCAGCCACATTCATTGTCACATTATTACAAGAACAGTCTCGAGGCAACAAACTAAAATTCCTCTCCTATTGAGCCAGATCCCTACAGTTCAGATCCCCTTAGCACAACTATCTTCCATGCTCCCACTAGGACAGCCCATTCAGACCCACTTAAAGTGTTCAGCTGCTTTTCTAATCCAAACTCCCAAAGTCCACATTCCTCCAAACCAAAGCTTGGCAGGCTTATCACAGCAGTACCCCAGTCCCTGGTGCCAACTTCTGTCTTAGTTTGGGTTTCTATTGCTGCGAAGAGACACCATGACCACGGCAACTCTTACAAAGGAAAACATTTAATTGGGGCTGGTTTACAGTTCAGAGGTTTAGTCCATTATCATGTGGCAGGAAACATGTCAGCATGCAGGTAAACATGGTGGCGGAGAGGTAGCTGAGAGTTCTACATCTTGACCTGCAGGCAGCAGAAGGAGACTGTGTGCTACTCTGGGAATGGCTTGAACATATATGAGACCTCAAAGCCCACCCCCACATTGACACACTTCCTGCAATAAGGTTGTACCTCCTAATAGCACCACTCCCTATGGGCCAAGCATTCAAAGGCACACATCTGGGATGGGGGGATTCCTATTCAAACCACCACACTCTACCTTCTGCAAACAAGAATGCACTTGCTCCTCTCCCTCTATTGTCCTCTCCCTATTGCTGATCTTGGATTCCACCTTTGACCCCTAACGTCTTTTTTTAACCCAAATGGACGTCAGCACATGTCACTACTCTGCTGGAACAGCAACCTATTTTCTTAGGGTAAAACCTTGAGGCGGTCCCTAAGTCCGTACATCACTTTTGTATACTGCCTGCTCATCACCCCTCCAGGTCTTCACTCTCCCTAAGCTCACTCTGACTCCATGTTCTTCCTGGGATGCACAGACACCCCAGGACCTTTCTGCCTGGAATGATCTTCCTCCAGATATCTGCATGGCTGTCTCCCTAGCTAAGTCTTTTACTCTATGGTCACCTCAGTGGGATCTTCCCTGGCCATTCCCTGGATTGCAGAAGCCCTTCCCCAAGGAGTTTCCTCAATTTTCTTAATTTGTTGTGCTCCACAGCACTACCACCATCTATCATACTACACAAATTTTCTATTTCGTCTCTTGTCTGTCCCTCCAACTAAAAGCCAAACTACAGTGGCTGTTGGGAGTGACTGTATTTGGTTTACTTCTGTGTCCCCTAGGTCTGGAACAGGGAACCCCATGGGTGGTATTTGAGAGGGGAGAGATGAAGTTTAAGGACTAGAGCTGAGGAGGCCAAGAATGTATGGGCAGGAAACCTCTGGGCTGACATTTCCCTGAAGCCAACAGGAGCCTCTGTAGAGTCACAGGGGGTCACAGTGGGTGGGAGGATCACACTTTGTTTCTAGAAAGCCAGGCTAAAGGCCAGGAGCAGTGATGGGCAAGGGTCACCAAGCAACACGAATTTGCAAGGATCCTGGAAAAAGATGGAGAGCCCGAGTCACAAAGGTCCCTGACATCTGGGTGTCACTGTCTTGGTGGCCAAGTGTGGTTGGCAGGGAACAGCCTGGTTCCATGGCAGGGCTGCAAGGGGCGGACCTGCCTTGGGTGGCTGGCTCCTCCACGGGTGCTTCAGGCAGGCCGCAACAATACAGAAAGGACAGCACCCTGCCTTGCTGAGATTGCCATAGCCTTGGCTCAGGCTCAGGCTGGTGACCTTGATCAAGTCACTGTCCCTTCCTGAGCCAGGTGAACAGCTGTGGATCCAGAGAGACAGAAAAGTCCTTTGTGGCTGGCTACACCCTCCCCACCTGCCCTTCAGCTGCTGCCAAGACAGAACCTGTTCACACCAGCCACTCATTAACTCTATGCCCTGCGGTAAATACCTCACTTGGGAAACCCTTAGGAACTGCAGAGGGACTAACATAAGCCCAGCCTAAGTCACCACCAGAGTGGGGAGACAAGGCTTCTTCAGACTCTTTTGTGGCCTAGGATAAGCTGTGGGGAGAGAGAATGTGACAGGAGGGTAGGATGGGAGGGGCCAGAACTTCTGAAGGGAGTATAGGACAGGAAGTGCCAAGGTTCAGGGGTCCAACTGGGAGCAAGGAGCAAGGGGCAGGAGTAAGCGGTAAGAGCTGGGCATTTATTATGCAAAGCAGGCCTTCTCCCAGCCTGGACTGTGTGAGGGCTTTTGCCATTCAGAGTGAGCTGGGAGCCAGGCCTGACCTGGACTTGGCATTGAGAGGCTCTCAGTGGCCTTGAGAACACTGCAGGAAGAAGGCAGAGTGGCAATACAGGGACCCCGCCACGGCCCAGCCTAGACGGGGAGCCCCACCATGGCCCAGCCTAGACGGGGAGCCCACGTCCCAACTGTACTTTGAGCTCTCAGCTTGCACACGCTGCTTTCCCACATGGGGACCCCACACAAACCTGGGGTGAGGAGGAGATAGGAGCAGAGTCCTAGCCTAGCACCAGCTGCCCCTGGGGACTGCCGCCTTAGCCAGCATTTGGGCAGAGTCATGGTGGACAGAATGCAGCTGGAGGGAAAGTTGCTATTAGTCCCACACCTGGAGAGCCAGGGACAGCAATGAGGCCCTTGTCACGGGATGCTGAGGCAGCACCTGGTAGAGGAGGCTTACCTCCACCAACTCTGAGGCATGCAGCAGTTTGAGGGCCTCTGGCCCAGGGCTGTGCCCCTGCTTTCAGTATGCTGCTCAGTGCCCAGGGCTGTCGCCCCATGGGTCCTTCCACTTGGCTCCCTGAGACATGGGCCAGCGCTGCTAAAAATGCCAATTTCATCTTACAAATGATGAAACTGAGGCCAAGAGAAGAAGTCATTGTCATGGGGGTACAGGGTGGGACCTAGGCTCGGGGGGCTTAGGTTGCAGCCTGTGTTCTCTTGGCCACAAACTGGTTGTGTGAACTTGGACCCCTCTGCTTCTGCCTCTGGCCTTGTGTTCACAGCACACCAGCTTGGAGGTCCTGTTCTGGTTGGGACTCTGATGATGGCCTCCCCAATACCTCGTGGGGAGAAGAACCATAGGAGTCAGCCATGCATAAAACAGTGAGATGTAATAAAGTGGGGTTTATTTAAAGACAACTGACATTAAGATAGTCTCTTACACGGCAACAGATACATAAACAGCATCCAGCAGCATAGCTCTGTGAATGCCTGCTGTGAGCCCAGCACTGGAGTATGCCCTGAGCAAAGCTTGTGGCTTAGGGGCCAGTTTCAGGGGCTGCTGGAGACTGGGAACTCCCCTGCAGCCTGAGCTTGACCTGGGCTGGAGCTTGCAGCATGTAGACCAGAAACAGCCTCCTGAGTGAGGATGATGCTCTCGTAGCTGGGTGGGGGTAAGAGGGATGGCGACCCCAGCAGGGCATCCCCCAGGGAGTGGCACTGAAGGTCTTCTTCTTCGGGCTGCATGGGAGATGGCAGGGGACCCTCAGCCAGTGGACAGTACATGGCCTCTTCGTAAGTGGGAATGACAGCCTCCTTGGGAGGCCTAAGGGAACAGGAAAGAAGCTGTTAGCAGGACCTGCTTAAAACTTTCCTGCATGCCAGGGCAGACAGAGGAGTCCGCATGACCATGTCCACATAGCTCTTATGCTGCTTGCTGGAGCAGTCTGCAACCTTAGTTCTCCCTCCTCTTCAGGCTGCTCCGGCAAGCAGCATGAGAGCCATCCTCCTCACTTTGACACTTCCCGGGGACATTTTCTGACCTGTCCCCACTTCTTGTTCTCCCCTGAGCTGCCATGATGCTCTTTGTACTGACACTGTGTGCTTGTCTCTTGGTACAGAGATTGACTGGAGTGGCTAACACCAAGAGCAGGTGCTTGGTGTATTTGTTGAGAGACTGAGTGATGGTCCACAGACATAAAGACTCCCAGCTGACTGAAATACGATTTGTAAATCACAGCTGTGATGCTCAGGGCAGAATGTGTGGCCTCAGTTTACCTGCCCATCTAGATGCTTGAGGCTTGAGACAGTAAGTTAACCAGGTAATTGCTTCTCTTTGCATGCCTCTAGGGAGAGAGACCTCACTGCTTACCAAGTCAGTCTCTTCTTCCACTCCACATTGCAGCCCATTCTGACTCTCCAGCCCACCCTCACACCTAGGCAACCAAATCACCTAACAGGCTGTGAGGCAAAGACCATGTCCTCAAGCCCCACCCCCACCCCAGATCTGGTTTTGCAGGCCAGATTCCAAGGACAAATGTTCTAGTTTTGAGCTCCCGAGGGCCACCTCCACAGAGTTAGTGCCTTTCCCTGTCCCAGGACTCTGAGCTGGCTGCCACCCTCACAGCAGGCCACCAGGAGGCAAGTTCACCCTTCTGGTCACAAAGTAGCTCTGCAGGCCCTGCATTTGAACTGGGTTTAGATAGAAGCGGGCTGGGGACCAGCCAGGAGACTGCAGCCAAGAACCAACCAGTACTCACCTTCCTCTGAGCTCCCAGCAGGCTTTGCAAGGGAGGGTAATGCTTCTGCCAAGCCTGGTGATACATGCTTGTAATCTCACTATTCTAGAGGCAGAGGCAGCAGGATTTATGTTTGAAGCCAGCTTGGGCTACATAGCAAGTTCAAGGCCAGCTAGGGATGCCTAGTAAGACCCTGTCTCAACAAATCCGAAAAGAAGAAAGGGGGCAGGCTCTTAGAAGCTATGTGCCCGGAGGCAGCACACTGAACTCTATTGCTGTGTGGCCTGGGTTGTGTTCTCACATTCTCTGGGCCTCTTCTTCCTCATCTGTGGAATGGGGATAATACTCGCCATGTCACAGATGCAGAAGAGGAAAAGCAGAAAAAGGGTTAACAGCCTTGAAAGGAATGCGGGTAATAAGGCTCCAGAACCCCCCTCTCCCTTATTGTGCGCCTCCCAGTCATGCCTGTCCTCACCCAGATTATTTGAGCTGATTCTGGGTATGCTTGGGGCCAGCCCAGCAGGTGGCAGCCAGCAGGACAAGTGGCTCAGATACCACAGAAGCTCAGCTCACAGCAGGAAGTTTGCTTAGAGGGCAGGTGTACAACAGCCCTCAAGCCTGCTCCCCGTCACCTCAGTAGCCTGTTGGCTCATCCACCTTAACTGTCCAAGGTCATAGTTCAGAATACAAGAAAGCCCAGAATTTGGGCCTTTGCAAGGGCCTGTCCTAGTCTAGGAGGTTCCTAGTACATTCCAGACCAGAGCTCTGTGGTTGTGGGGTGGTCCTGCCAGGTTGTCCAGGAGACCAGGACAGCCTTGTGGGGGCAGGAGACAGGCTCCTTGCTGGTCCCATTGACTTTCTGTTGAGAGACCAAACCCAGTAGGGCAGGAGTAGCCTCACCCATCTCACAGATGAATGAGTGAAGGGCAGCTAAGTGGACAGCCCTCTCTACTGGCAGAGCCCACGCTTACCCCACACTGCACAGCTCTCCCCAGCCAGCTACACCCTCACACCTCCCTTTCGTAAAACAGGCCCAGTCCTTGCACCCTTCCTATAAGCAGCCAAGGCTCAAAGAGCAGGGAAAGCTAAGGGGTGCAGGCTTTGTGGCATGCACGCCTACAATGGTCCTGTCATAGGAGGCCACAGCACTCTTGGGGAGAGAGAGGAATGATGGCTGGTCTTCGGTGTCACCGAGACAGACACACCTCGGGGCGTGTCTGTGGGACAGTTTCTCAACTAAGTCAATTACGGTGGGAAGGTCCACCCTAATTGTGAGGTGTATCATCACTTGGGCTGAAGTCCTGGACTGAACGGAAAGGACAAGTGAGCTGAGAACAACCATTCATCTGTCCGCTTCCTGTGGACACAACTTGGCCAGCTGCCTCACGTTCCTGTCCCTGTGCCATCCCTGCCATGACAGAATATCCCCGATAACCGAGAGCCCAAATAAACCCTTCCTCAAAATGTTTTGCTTTGTTTTGCTTTTCAGGTAACTTGTCACACAGTGAGGGGTGGTACAGAAGAGGGTCTGCCCTTCCTCCTGGCACAACTGACAGATAAGGTGTCAGGTATGACCTGGGAAATCTGGGGACATTCGCAGACATACAGTTTCTAACAGAAAGGGTAACGACAGAAAGTTGGCCTTCAGAGGGGGCCTAGCACGGTCTGCTGTGCTCACTGAAGGACAGCAGGGGCCTCTGTTCAGGATGGACAGTTGCCAGGGGAGCTTCTAGGGTAGGGTCTTGTCTGTCTTCTTGCTGATGTATTACCAGCACTCCTAACTGGACCCACCACATGGTAGGTACTCAGTGGTGTTAGGCAGAAGCAAGAGAGAGTAGGTGACTAAATGAGAGGACTTAAGACCTGACATGGAAAGTGGAATGCCCAAGCTTGCAGATGAGAAGCCTGTTTCTAGCCATAACCAGGCAACCCCAGGAAGTGAGTGAACTCACGCCTCCCATGAGGGCAGGATCAGACCAGCAGGCTTCCTCCGTACCCAGTCACGCCAGTCTCTGAATCTGAAACTTGGGTCTCAGAGCTGGAAGGGCCCCTTCCTGCTTCCTGGCAGAGGGGGGGAAGAGGGTGGAGGGGGGGTATCCTGCCTAACTGAGGAGGGAGGGAATAGCCCACTTAACCTGCGGCCGTGGCCTGGGCACTGTTGAGGCAACACTGTTATGTGTATAGACAACAGCAACTCCTCTGCTCAGGCCAGGCTGGGTGGGGCAGGAGGACAGGCCTGGCCTGGCTGTCAGAGTACAACTCATTTTATGAGCAGGTACGTCACTCTCTCAGGGACAAGTTTCTCATGTGAAAAGTGCAAAGTCTGGCCGAGTAAGGTGCCCTTCCCACTGATGGTCCAGTTCTGCAGCCCAGGCTAGCCTGGAACTCACCTCCCAAGTGCTGCATTACAGGTGTGCCCACCATACCCCACTTGAGGTCTGCCTAGTGGCCTTGGTAGCATCTGTTGGATGTATCTAGCCTCAAGGAGCCATGGGCCAATAGCAAGATACTCCAGAAGACACTGTCTACCTGGCAAAGGGTAGTGTGACTGTAGTGATTGCCCATGGTCCCCACCGTGCCCCACTAACCTGCAGCTCTTCTCAGGAGACTCCGCAGCAAGGTGGCACAGGTCTCTGGAGAGTTGGTACAGGTCCCCCTGGCTCGACCTCATTGTGCTATCCTGGATGGACCAGAGCAGGCCAAAGAACAGAAGCAGGCCACCCATGCTACAGCAGAATAAACTGATAGACTTGAGCCAAGTCAGGGGAATCTTGGGCAATGGATGCTTCACTGTGGGGGCCATTGAGCCAGGCCGGACAGCTGTATCGTCTTCACTCCACCATGCAAAGCAGAGTGTCCCAATGACCAGGACCACTGTGCCACCGACCGTCATGCAGTAACGCACAGTGGAGGCCACTTGGCCTCTGACGCATATCTGCACATAGAAGGAGAGAGAATCTGAAGAATTGGGCCAGCAACATGTACCAAGACCGCGGAGGAGTCTTCTGACTTATACTTCAGGTCCTCACCTGTGAAATGAAGATGAGACCCACACACTGCTGGGCTACTTTGATGGTCACCAATAAGCTGTTTCAAGTTCCTAGCGCTATACCTGGGATACAGCAGGAACTTAATCGTATAATAATAAATGTGCCACATTCAATCTGGGCCCCTACTTAAGCCTCAGGGGCCTGGGCCTGGTGGGTAGATGGTCCCTGTGCTGGCCAGTTTATGGGCAATTGGGAAAGGCCGGGGCTTGCTGGCTGTGCTCTGCCTCTCTCCTATCGTCACCACCTCGTGGGGTCCAGTTCTTGTCTCTATTTGACAAATGTGAATGGCGGCACTGGAAATGTGAAGCTGAGTATGGTGCCATAGAGCAGGATTTTTCCAGGACATCTACACAGATGTCACTACCAGAGTCACAGCACTGGAAGAACCTACAATCCCAACCCTATCAAAACAGTGCGTGAATGATGTCATGACCCCTAGGTGAAATAATCTAAATCATTAAAAAGTTAGGGTCGGGGCTGGAGAGAAAGCTCGATGGTTAAGAGCACCAACTGCTCTTCCGAAGAACCCGAGTTCGGTTCCTAGCACCCGCACGGCACTCAAGCTGTCTCTAATTCCAGCTCCGGGGGATCTATTCCCTCTTCTGACCTCCTTGAGCACAGCATTGCTTATAGTGTGCATATACACACACAAGCAGAATACCCACACACATTTTCAAGATTCTTTTAAGTGGGGCTCAGCATGAATATTTGGCAGAAGGAGAGCACTCATGTGTTTTGCTCTTTTGAACGTATACAAATCACTGGAAGAGGAAGGACTCGGCAAAAGCGTTGCATGGGATAACTGCAAGAAGCAAGCTCGGCCCCAGATCCTACCGTCCAGAAGAGGCTGGCACTGGTCCCCACAGCTCACCTCTAAGCCACTGCCCCTACCGATCCCTCGGTGTGGTTAGTGACACACATCCCTGCAAAACTCAGCTCAGCCCTTGCTTGGGAAACTTCTGGAAATCCCTGTACCTTCTGGGAGCACACGGCTCACCACCTTTGTCCCCTCCTTGGCTTGTCCCCTAACTAAACCAGAGTTTCCTGAAGCAGTCCAACCCCTTCCCATAGCCACAGGGAGAGGCCGGTGGGAACAAGGCTGCAGTAACCAGCTTGGAGAAAACATGAAAGAAGTCAGCAGAGGAAATCCTGGGCCTGCATGTTACAGGCCTGACAAGGTGACCGTCCCCTCCACCGCCAACATTTTTGACTCCTACAAGCAAGGCGGGTGAGTAGGGTGGGGGAATGAGTATCCCCCAGCTGAGGAGACACAGTCCACACTGGGGGAGGTCCTCATCCAAAATCAAGTACAGTCGGGATCTACGTACCCAAGGAGCTCACACCTGGCTACACAGACTTGGAGTCACCTGTGATGCTTTCTGTTTTCCAGGAAAGCAAACATTGCTCATCATGAAGAGAGTGGAGGGGCGGAATGAAGCCAGGATGAATCCTGCCCCTCAGAGACAAGCATGAGCCCCACTGAGCAGTTTTCTACCCAGTCCTCCCTTGGTCTATCTAACATAGTGTTGGTGGCTGGCATTGCTGGGGGCATTTGCCCAACGGGGCACCATACCGAGCACTTTACAGGTGTCCCCTTGCTCACCACAGTGATATCCCAGGGGTACTGGTTAGGGATGGATTTGGATGCGGATCTAACCTAGCTCAGGTGCCCGTGTGTGTGTGTGTGTGTGTGTGTGTGTGTGCACAGCTGGATTTCTGTATATACAGATTTAGATGCCTGCAGTTGAGACCATACCAGGAGTCTTGTGTCCGCCAGTCTGCTCTCCCTGACAAGATGCCCTCCCCTCTCCTCCCAGCTTCAAATGATGACAGTTAGTGTTGCGCTCAGTCTCAGGCCGGTCCCTGCAACGGCTCTTAGTGCGTCCTGCCTCTGGACCCCTCCACTCCCACTTCCCAGAAGCCACCATCAGGCATCTCACTACCCCTTACATGAGTGTCCCTCCAGCCCCTGTACCTTGTTGGGAAGGAAGGGAGGGCTCCCTGCCATGGAGGGTGTGACTTACCACCCCTGGGGGCAGACAGGAAGCTCTCCAGCCCCAGAGAAGTTCCACCCCATCCTGGTACTCAGTCCGGGCCTGCCAAGCTGGTCCCACCTCCACTGCTTTGCCTGCCTCTCCTTGTCCCTACCCCCACTTCAATTTAAGCCACCTGGGACTTTCTCCTAGCCCTGATACTCCCTCTGACTGGTTCCCCACTTCACCCTTGTTCAAAAAGGAAACCAATATCACCCCTTCCAGGGACTGGGCCCACCTCCTTCCAGCCAGGGGAGAACTTTCCCACCACGAGGTTTTGCCCATCACTCCCTCCTTGGGGCCAGTCTGTTAGCTCTGGGATCCTTGGCTGAGCAGGCTCCTGACATCCACACCTTTGAGTTCACCTCCTGGCTCTCAGGGCTAAGGGGTTAGGGACTCATCCAGCAAGTTGTACCTGAGGCATGAGTTCGCGCAGCTGGATAGAGGGTGGCCCTACTCAGACACTACAAGGTTATCCAGTGTGCCATTCCCTAAATGTGCCCCTCTGAAATGAACACTCCACCACAGCGGGGAAGGACTTGAACCAGAAAATCACCTGCCCTCTAGCCCCGGCAATCTACTGCAGGGAGCTCAGTTCAAACCAGGGAGAAGAAAGCCCTCTTCCTGTCAGAGGAGGGAGAAGGGAGCTGAGCACCAGCCCCCAGACTGACAGAGATGAGAGAGACCCACAGTGTCGCTGCTGCTGCCCCACAGTGGCCCCATGAGAGCACTGTAGGCACTCGTTTCTGTGAAGGAGTATCTAACCATCTGAACAAGAAGAGCCCACCTACGCCCACGAACTGCGGAGAAACTGGATCCCTGCTAAGTGCGGAGGTGTTGAGTATCAGGAGTACGACCCCGGGTCCATTCTGCACGGTACAGGTTAAAGGGAAGGGTCCAGGCTACACCCTTAGCAGAAGCTGAGGTACTCCTGAGGGAGGGAGACAGGATGTTCACACCCACCTCGCGTATAGCCATCAGGCTGGTCCAGGAGCCACAGGAGCGGTCCAGGGGAGAGTCCAGCGCATTAGAAGGCGTGGTGGTGGTGGTAGCTGAGTTCTGCAGGCAGCAGGCATCTGGGGAGGCCCTAGTAGCTGTGCTCAGCTGAGCCCTTGGCACTTCACCGGCTTCTTGAGGTCTCTGTTCTGGTCCCCAGTACGGCTGAGGCCACGGGTCCTTCCCTCCCTGCAACCCAGCCCAGCGGCTGGGTTCCCAGCTGGGGATCCCGCTGGGAAGCCACCTATTCCCTGTCTCCTAGTCCTTGTGCGTCCTCGCTCAGTACCTCGGAGACTTTTGTGGCCTGCTTCAGTGCTTCCTCGAGGTTCCAGGTGCTGGGCCAGTGTCCAACAGGCCCCGCCCAAACTTAAAGCGATAGCCTACTGGACAGGAGGGAGAGGCAATTTCCCACAGGGGTGGAAACTGCACAGATGGAACTTGGGCTCCGAAACTCATTGCCTAGAGACATCCAGGGGAGGGACCTGTCTGTGGGAGGCCTGGGCCAGGACCCTCTCACACTACTTTCTCAGGGAAGAGAAACTGAGGCTTAAAAACACATACCCAAGCATTTCCTACCCGCTCTGTTATCCGGGACAGCATTGTCAGTCTGAGGACCAGCTTGGAGCGTTCCTTCCTGGGGACACTGCCTTCTGAGAGAGGCTGGCCAGGAGCTGTGGCACTGACTTCCCGGAAGCACCCTCCTCCTGCATCACCCATTGTGTTAGGTCACTGGAGGGCAAGTGCCTGCCCTTTTGATAAACAGGTAGTTCAAGAACCCAGAAGGAGGGTTAGCTCAGTTTGTGTTCCGTGTCTCCGGTAGGACACATCTTTAAAGGGTGACCACAGCAGGCCACAGTAGGAACAGTATAGGCAAAGCTGGACAAAGTCATAGGGAACTTGTGTCTGAAAAAAAAGATTCCACTCCAGAGTGCCTGAGTTCTCTGAGCACTGATTCCTCCCTCTGGTGAGGTCCTTCATGCATGGTCTGTTATCTTCCTCATTGTGTATGGTCTGCATAAACGTTCCCATTTTACAGCAAGCAACATGCCTGCCTGTACAAGGCTGAGAAGCTGAGTGGCTGAACAGAGAGAGGGACCTCTGAGGTTGCTATACCCCATCGAGACAGCCTGCCAGTGACTAAGGTCTGCCAGCAGCCCCTTGGTGCTGTGTTCAGAGGAGATGTGAGTGAGAGATAGGAGGGCCAGGACACTTTGGGCTGTGCAGGCATCCACGCAGGGTGTGTCCCCTCCCTGCCTGTTATCCCCAGATGAGTCAATGCATAGTAAGGTTGAGGTCCAGCATGGGCCCTATTTGAACTTGAGTCTCTGGATAGGAGGTCAAGGCCAGAGCTAGAAAGTCATGGTTTCTGTCTCCATCCAGTTGCAGGATAGAGGACTTTGTCCTCCATAACTCGGAAAGCCCCCTTCTCAGGGCAGCTACTGGGGTTTAACAAGACCTTCCTTCTCCCCAAGGAACCGGCATATATATATATATATATATATATATATATATATATATATATATATATATATATATATATATATTCTTGTATTTCTCTCACAGCAGCTCTGTGCATGCCTCTCATGAACCTGTGAGACCTCCCTAATGACAGGGGCCAAGTACCATGAGGCTTGGGGTTCAGCCAGCCACCTGTCCCAGAGACTCCAGGGGACTGGAAGTGAGTAGATTTAGAATACAAGGGTTGGGGCTGGTCTGCCTCCATCTTCTTCCTTTCTCCCGACTTCCAGAAGCTGGTATATCTTGGCCAGCTACGATGCCAAGGCATGGTGCTGAGCGCCACAGGCCTGAGCACACCTGCTTATCCTCTTTGAACAAGCAGTCTCAGGCTTTCCTGGCATCAAGAGGTTGACTCGGAGAACATCGGTCAGCAGCACCTGCCCCCAAGGGAGCAGGGAAGGGCATTTGTGCCTCCTCATTTTCTGTTACCAGGCAAGTGCTTTTCCCCTTGCTACCTCTGCTAATCACGGAGACTCTATGTGAGAAGTGGTTGGCCCAAGGTTAGTGAGGAGTGGAGAGAGGAGGGGCTAAAAGCCACATCCTTTGGATCTTCCAGACTTTTTCCTCTCTTCGACGTTGCCTTCTCTTCAGTCATAGCCTAAACTGCGGCCCTTTTCTCTGTCTCTCTTCCCTGAAGCTTCCCTGTCCCTCACAATGCACCGGCCTTGGCTTTCACACCAGCCTCCCAGTCATTCCTCACCTGCCTAGATTTTCAATGGCTCCCCATTGCCCCAAGAGCCACCCCAGCTGCTAAGCATCCATGTTCTTGTGACCAAGACCCTGGCCACCTCCCAGCCTCACTCCCATATCCTATGTCACTCCCAAGTTCCCTGTCACCATGTCCAAGATACAGTGCCACTCCTTGACCACAAAGATTCAGCTATATCTGCCAACCATTGAGCCCCAGGGACGCCCCCGTTCCAACTTCGCTAGCACTGGAATTACAAGCAAGCACTGCCATGCTCAGTTTTTCACATAGTTTCAGGTCCTCACGCTTGCAAGCACTTTACCTACTTAGCCATCTCCCCAGCACCTACATATGGTTTTTACATTTAGCATTATTCTAAATCATTTGTGTGAGTGTGTTCTTTGTTCACATGTTTGCCCCTCCCCCACTGATAACATCTCAAAGACAGACATGGACATCTTGTGCCTTGTCCCTTATCCACCCCATGCCATTTCAGAGTAATGACAACAGGCCTATGAGACCTACTATGAACAGCATGAGCTATGTGATGGTGAGTCCCCTCTGTTCCCTCCCAACAACACAGTACATCTCAAGGTCATCCAGCAGGGCAGGGAAAGCCAGCCAAGGTCAAGTGTCTTCAAAGAACAGGATTCTGAGATCTGGCTTCAACTAAGAAATGACTCGAACCAGTCCCAGACTGAGGAGCCTCGCCTACCCTTATCTTCCCAAGGGACATGTAACAGTGTATAGAAACATCTTTGGTTATTCTAGCTGTGTTGAAAATGGGGTTGCATCAAGTAGCAACCTAATGGGTACAGGAGAGTGTCTCTATACAGAAGTGCCCACTGTCTGATGGAGGAGAGTTCAGATCTCAATGAAGCCCACATTCTGCAGAGAGATTCTGATCTCTCCTGAGGAGGGAGTAGGCCTGTCACTAACGTTGGGGGGGGTGGCAGAGGTACAGCCCTAAGCAGCAGCCTAGAACATTCTTTTTCTCCTTAGAGACTTCCATTTAAGAAAACCC
Source organism: Ondatra zibethicus (assembly GCA_004026605.1). NCBI lineage: Eukaryota > Metazoa > Chordata > Mammalia > Rodentia > Cricetidae > Ondatra > Ondatra zibethicus. Next base: position 8,570 of record PVIU01003889.1, on the reverse strand, counting down.
AGGATTCTTAGCTTCAACACAGAACAGAATTTCCAGACCAGCTAATGTGAAACACAGTTGGAATTTTATTTTATTTTTTTTTAGATGTCTTTAGTGGAGATTTTAAGCACATGAGTTAGTAGAAAGAGAGGTGCCCAGTGAAAGAATGAGATGTGTCCCAGCGTGGACATAGGCCTCTCAGGGTAGAGATGCACCCCACTGCATGCTAGCTGTCTAAATGACCCCGTGGCTTCCTAAGCTGCCTTGCTCAGAGAGTGTAATTCATAATGCAGTTTAAAGGTTAAGAAATTTTCTCTTACCAACAAAGCCGTGAAATGAATTTTATGAGTGGTCAGCGTCCAGATTTAGAAACAAGATTGGCGTAATGAAAACCTCTCAAGGCTGTAGGTAACCTAGCTACGAGTCAACTCGCTTTGTTTACTGTCTTTGACAGCTTCAATGGAGTTGTCTTTGGGCAAGTACTGCATTGCTTCCATAGGTAACGTGCGTTTTCTCAGTGGCGCCTGAAGCTTCCTGACTCCATCAACAGGAAAGGCGGACCAGATCCCAAGGTGAAGGGTTTCCTTCTGTCCCAGGCTTTCCCTCCCATGTCACCATAATGTGTTTTTACCTTTCTATCCTGTCTCAGGACCTAGGCATGGCTGGCACAAGCCAGGGCTGTTTATTAGTTTTTGATATTGGGGTTTTTACACTACCTTTTCTTCAGAGAAAAGCCTGGGGTGGAGGGAGGGGAGGGGAATGTGTCGAAAGCCATTGTCCTGCTTCGAGTCAAAGGCTCAGTAAAGGACTGCCGAGCCACCCAAAGTCACAGAGGCCCTCAGCACAGCAGGGACCCACATTCAGCCAGCCTCTGAGTCACTCTATACAGTCACCCATATCTAGGGCTAGCAGCGAGGCACGTAGAAGGGTGGAGGAGCTATGGCTACAGACCAGATCTGACCAAAGACCAACCTGCCTCCTCCCTCTCTTTTCCTTCCTTCCTTCCTTCCTTCCTTTGCTTTTAGTGAGGTGCTAGGGATCAAGCCCGGGGCTTCCTGCACACAGGGCAAGCATTCTACCACCAAGCTACCGTGTCGCTGCTGCTGGTATACATCGTGAGAGTCAAAGTTACATTTTAAGTTTTAATCACTACGCCTCAGAGATCCATGAAACAAAACTGTCTCTGATCTGTAAACCCCTTGCTCGAGGACAGATAGTTACTGAAATGCCAGAGACTATTGTTTATGAGAGATAGCAAGCCACATGTTTTCCTGCCCCTAAACAAGTTTGTTTGACCCATCTGTACCGTTGTGCTTGATCATGTGTGGGCGGGAGGTTGACGGGGTAGAGGTACATCGGGATGTATGCTTGCCTCTGGTTGGATCTGATGGGAAATGCAATGAATTATGGGTTTTCCTTCTTAAGCCACTGCAAACTATGATTCTGGGCCATTTTCCGGGAATCTGAGTATGGCCCTGGCCAGTATTTAATTAAAGCTTGCTCCAAATTTGGCTTTAAGCTGTGGTAGTGGTCTTATTCTCCACCAGTGGGATTAACAATATCCTGAAAACAAAGAATGGATTTCACACTTTTTAAAGTAAAAGGACTGTTGTGAGATTAAACCAATACAAATAAATCGTCTCTCTAGAGATGGCTGCTGTATGAGTTTCCTGCCGTACACAGCAGATTATCACCAAGGAATCAGCTTTAAATAACATTTATTGTTGTTTTCTCCTAGCATGTAGGTCAGATGCCCAGGTGGGCTCTACAAGGGTCTCTGCTCAAAGGCTCCCCAAAACAAAGCCAGGCTTCTCCAGAGGCTGTAAAAGCACCCACCTGCAAGCTCTCTCGAGTTCTCAAGGTGCTGGCTGAGCTGACGGAGGTCCTGTAACTGAGGAACTACGGGATTGCTTTGGTTTTTGTCCAGGGCTACTCTGTACTTCTAAGGGAGGGTCCAGGTCCTGCCCATGGCCCCTGCATCTCAGCCGTGGAAACTTCAAGCCCCTCAAATCCATCCTGACTGATGCATCCAGACTCCCTGATTGCCCCAGCTGCTGCTGGACAAAGAGAAGCATCTGTGATTGGGCTAGACCACCCTCCTCCCAGCTCAACGTTAGCTGCCTGGGGACCTGAATGACAATTACCAACCTCCCCTCACTAGGTATCATCATAGCCTCATGGAATCAGCCCCAGAGAGCAGAGGTCAGGAGAGCCGTCTCAGAATTCTGCCCTCCTTGGGAACACTGAGAATGTGTGTGGAGACACACAAGACATAATAGGACCCTGCCTTCTGTGGTGCCAGAGACTGGATGAGGACTTCCAGATGTCACGTGGACAGATGGTATATTTATAGGGAACCCGGAAACAAGCCAGATGGTGACAAGATCCTGCTTCTGAATGTCTCTTGTTGGTGACAGTACAGGAAGTACCTCGGATGTGTATTGGACACCCAAGAAGGCAACCCAGTGCACAGAGGATTTCAGCAGATCCTGGAGGTAAAAGGAACCTTTGCTCAAAGTACAGCCCCAGCCAGTCACCAGAGGGCATGTCTTTCCTATGCAGACAATGAACATAGTTTTAAGGTTTTGCATAAGCCAGCTTGTTAAAGATTACCAACAGAGTAAAGTCAACATCCTGAGTGTCTGCCAGCTGCTAGACGTTATGTTACCTTCGTTGTGTTCCTAGATCACAGAAGTCTCGATCCTGTGTCGAAGGAGTCCCTTCTTACAGCTTTATTGAGGCACGATTCACATAGCGTAAAACTCATCCACCTAAAGTGTACAATTAAGTGCTATTTGGTACATTCAGAGCTGTGGCCATCACCATAATCAATCGCCCTTAGAAAGAAGTCCCATGTCACTCAGCATCCTGGCTCCATTCTCTGGAGCTACTAGTCAGTTTTCTGCCTCTGCCGATTTACCTCTTCCAGACATCTCCCATAAACTGTAACATATAAGGCAGGGTCCTTACGTCCAGCTTCCTTCATTCATTATGTTTGCCAGGTCCACTCATGTTTCACCATGTATCCGGACATGGCTTGCTCTTACTGCTGAACACCGTCTTAGGCTACATGAAAACACAGTTCACCTCATTAGCTCACCCACACTGGCTTGCCCCTCCCTTTTGGTGAGCACGGACACTGCTGCTGTTGACGTTCTATCCAGCTTTAGCATGGCCCCATTTTCCTTTCTCTTGGGTGTGTGAGCCAGGTAGGAGTGAACTTGCAGGATTATACAGTTAACTCGGTATCCAACTGGTTGAGAACTGAGGCCCCGAGAAGTCAAAGCAGCTACCCAGGATCATCCATAACAGATCACGTTTGAACCCAGATCCGCCCACACGGAAGCTCTGCACCCTCCTGCCTTTGGTGGACATAGAGTAGCTCCAGGACCACCACCCACTTCTCGAGAGCAAGGATATCGGTTGTGTTGGGCAAGTTCTGTCCTGTAGAGGAGGCTCTACACATAGCGGGTAGTCATTAACACTTACCTGAGGGGAGAATGAGCTTGTGTGGGTGATTTGAAGGGAAGCTTCAGGAAACCTCCAGATTCCTGTTGTGTTAGTTGAACTGGACATGGAGCTGGGATGAACTTCTCAGACTTCTGAAGCTCAAAAGGGACACGTCCTTCCCCATAAATCCATGACTGGCCATGTCCAGAGGTGGTGGCCCCACCAATTCCTGGAATTCTGCCTGTTCACAGAGAAGCAAAGAACTGGTGCCCGAGTTCCTGATCTAGAAATGAAAGCACAGCTCTTGAGTAAGAAAGGAATCAGAGGTTTCAAGGTCGCAGCTTCCTGGGGACACGGTTTATGGCCAAGCCAGTCTATGCTTATTCCGGGTCTCTGTTCTGTGAAGTCCCAAGGCAAGATTCCCAGAAGACCTGAAGGTTCCCAGATTCCCAGAAGAGCCAGGAGGAGATGCATTCTTGCTGGTGCTCAGTGAAGAGCTGGTGGAAGCGTTGGCAACATGCACAGGGGCGCTCAGGAACCTGCACAGGGCCCCTCTGTTTACAGAGAATCTAGGTGGACTGAACAAGATGGCAACCAGCGTCCTACATATACTGAATGGTGGGAAGAACAGGGACAACAGGGGTGAAATTGGACCATGACTACAACATGTGACCTTGGCCAGTTCTCTGCCCCTCTCAGCTTGTTTTCTGTCTATAAAGATTGGGGAGCCTTCACGTTCTGAGACTCTAACCTAGGGTTCACCTTCTTTCTTTCTCTCTTCTTTGCTGCTCTTGTGAGTTCAGCTTAATTAATACACAAGTTCCCACAGGTATCTAATAGAAATCCAAATTCTTTCCAGAGTCGGGGCTCTCTTTGCAGGGAACAGGGGCTGTCTGAAATTGTCACCCCCTTTCTGGCCCACGTCTTCTGAAAAGTTCTATATTCCTGGCCCCGTGCCCACCCCTCTCCTCCCCGGCCCCAGTCCGCTTACAAACAACTATGTCCAAGACCCTGGCCCTTCTCCACTTCACTAAACTGCTCTGTCTGCCTGGGATCTGGCTTCTGCACACCATACCTCCTACCCAGCACCAGTCCTAGCACAGCCAGTACCACTCAGGATCCCCCACTGGGCTTTCTGGACACTCTTCAGCAGTGACGTGAGGGCTGGGTTGATGGTACTTAACGCTGTGACAGGCCTGGATGCTCAGATTTTCCTCCCAACTCTACCATTAGTCTGTGGAATGACCCCAGTCAAATCTTTCCCCTTGCGGCTTCAGTTTCTCCGTTGATGATGGAATATTTGGGCCAGTTAGTTATAAAAGCAGTATAATGGAGACCTGATAGGGGACACAGGAGATCCACGGGATATCATCTGCTTGCTGATCACTCTTCATCCTGGGGGAGGGTGGGACCACAGCTCCACCTGCTCGCCACCACCCCTGGTCTCTTAGGCCATTTAACTCAGGACCTACTGCTGTGTTTGTTTCTTGTCCATACTCTGGAAGCTTCTAGATTTTTCTTTAGAACAACCAAAGACTGCTGGGTCAGCTGAAGAGAAGTCGGCCAGTCAGAACTTATATTCTAAGTAGAAAAAATAGTATTTTACCTACAAACCATCTAAAAAAAGCACCATCAGTTTTTATGGTTGTCACTGACATGGTCATGAGCAACCACTTAACAAACTACTATGAATTTTCAGCAAAATACAAAGTACATAAGGGCCACCTAATGGAAAGGGCTGACTTCTTTGGGTATCAGTGACATGCAATGATGCTGTACAGTATTGAACACACATTCAATTTCTTCCAAGAAGCATGTCTTGTAATGTATGTTATACAGAAATGAAACATTCAATGTGTACTGAGTACAGATATCATTTAGCTCACTACGAAACAGACGCAAGCCAGTTTGAAATCCATCCCAATTAGCAGGGTAGCTGCTGCTTGCCTGCGCAAGAAAAGGAGGTTCTGGCTGTAAGTCTGATGGATGTCCCACCTTCCTGACATGGAAGACTCAGAAAGTGACCATGACCTACTGTGCGCAGTCAAGTCATCCAAGGATCAATGGGAGAGGAAGAAGCCATCACCTGTCCCTGTGTCCTGAAGCTGTGAAAGTTGTGCTCTGCTCTGGGCATGACTACACTTCCTGTGACCACCTTTGTTTGCCTTCCTGGCTTGATCACAGTTGACAGCATGTGTTCACTCCAGCCTCATCCCATCCATGTTCATTGGCTTCAAAGACCCTAGAATAGATTTCCCCTCATAGGATGACATCCAGCACACTGAACGATGTAGAATGACCACAGAGAGAAGAGTCAGAAGAACTGCCTGCTGCACCCCCACACGCTCACATGCGCTCAGATAACCGTGCACATGGCAACCCACCAGGCTGGTACTGCAGCAGACAGTTGTCTCTGTTTTCCTTTTGCTAGGATATAACATCCTGACAAAAGTACCCTAAGGGTGTATTTGGGCTCTGTCCATCACTGTGGGGGAGACAAGATGGCCAGGATCCTGAAGCAACTGGTCACATTGCATCCACAATCAGGAACAGAGAGCCATGAGTACTCAGCTCCCTTTCCCTATTTTATATAGCCCAAGATCTCTGGCCAGAGAATAGTCCCATCCATACCTAAGGAGAGTTGTTCCACATCGTTAACCTAATCAAGAGCTCATCTCCCAAGTTGGCCATTAACATTAGCCATTACTGCAGCGACTTATCCTGCAAGTCACAGGATATCTGATTTTTATTTGTGTCTGTGTGTGGGCACATGTGTGTGCAGGTACACATGCATACGTGTGCACACCCATTTGGAGCCCAGCAGTCTACCTTGGGTGTCAGGAACCATCCACTTTGTTTCTGAGACAGGGCTGCTCATCGGTCTGACCTCATACAACATGCTGAACTGGCCAACAAGCCTTAGGGATCCTCTTGTCTCCGTCTCCCCAGTTCTGGGATTACACTCACATGTCCCCATACCCAGCCCCCCCTTTTTTAAACTTGGGTTCTAGGGGTCAAACTCTGGTCCCCATGCTTGTACAGCAGGCACCTTAACAAATGAACCATCTTCTTGGCCCTTACCTGCTGCTAGCTGTTCTTCCTGCTAAACCAACCAGGATGAAACTGGAACCTGCCATGAACTCTGCTCTTTTTACATGGCACAACAGGCCCTGTGTTGATCTCTGTCCTTCTCCCATGAGAGCTCCTCGGTGCTGGGTGGCTTGTTGTCACCTTGCTACCTCCTTTGTCTCTCTTCTGCTGTCACTAGGAATCATCAGAGGTCATTACCACTTGTCTGGTCTGGTCTCCTAACGAGAAAAGGTGGAGGGAGGTACGCACAGCCCACAAAGCCTCGTTTCTTCCTCCGCTTGTTCAACAAAGGAGAGTACTCCCCTCCCCCAAGAAACACAGAGCCTGACCCAGTCCCTGCCCTGTGGGAGGCTGGTGATCCCGCGCCACCTTGGTGACTAGATGTCCACTGACCATGCTCCAGAGTCTTTGGTCCTCTTTCCACATCCAAAAACCTCACTCACACACATGCCTTCAGTCACTAATTCTAAGACAACTCATTTTCTGGAAGGTTCCCTGGACACTTCGCTAGACCTTCCAGTCACTGTCCTCAATTTCTACCACCATGCCGCCATACCTGGAACATCTGTGAGATCACACCACCCCTCCATTCCTTCATCCTCCTCATCTAACTAACCAACAGCCGTGTCTACTGATTTGGCCTTGGAAGCATGTTTCATATCTTATCTACTGCTCTCCTCTCCATCCCTGTATCCCCTTGACTCTATGCCTCTTCATCTCCCCCAACCCTGAGACCATGGCAACCTGCTAACCCCTGTGTTCTCAGTTTGCCTCACTCCACTACAGCTGCATCACTCTCAAGTCCTGTCCCTCCTGAAGATCCTGTCCCTTGTCTGGAACCCAATTTGATTCAAGTTATGCTAAGACAAGCTTAATGTTAGGACGGTGTACTACCTCCAGGAACTGTAAAAAGAGAGAGATCAAGGCCTGGGTACCTTAATTCAAACACCATCAGAATCCTCACCCTTTTTTCCAGTGCTGGAATCAGTATCCAGAGCCCCCCACATGCCAGTCACAGCAGACTTTCGTGACAAATACCTGAGAGAAACAATTTAGAGGAAGGAAGGGTCAGCTCTGGCTCATAAGTTAAGAAGAGCCAGTCCATGGGCTGCTGGCTCCATTCTTTTCAGGCCTATAGCAAGGCAGAAACATGGTGGATGAGGAGCATGGTGGAGCAAGGCCCTTACCTTATGGCAGACAGGAAAAGGAGAAAGATAGGAAATGGTAAGGGCAGCTCCCAAAGGTGTAACCCCAGTAACTGTTTCCCCCAGGTAGGCTTCACTAATTAAAACACCCAGCACCTCTCAGAACAGCGTTGCCAACTAGGGACCAATCCTGAGGGAACCTGAGGGAGACATTTTATATTCAAACCATAGCAAGCGTTCTACCACTGAGCTACACCCTGCTGTCTGCACTAGAGATTTCATTTCTATTTATCGTGATGCCCTGAGTTCATTGTCTCCTAAGTTACAGCAGTTTTCTCCAGGGGTTGGGCAACTGTGTTGGTTGGGGTTTCGTTTTTTGGTTTTGGTTTTGTCATTGGTTTGTTTTTGTTGTTGTCAACTTTACACAAGCTAGAATCATCAATGGAAGAAAGAAGTATAACAGAGAAAACATCTCCATCAGATTGACCTATAGGCAAACCTGTGGAGCATTTCCTTGTTTGGTGATTGACGTGGGAGGGCCCATCTCACTATGTGCGTTGGCATTCCTGGGCGGGTAGTCCTGGGATGTACAAGAAAGCAGGCTGAACAAGCCAGGATAGAAAGGCAGTGAGCTCCTCCATGGCCTCTGCTTCAGCTCCTGCCTTGAGCCTTACCTCATGAGAGACTATACTCATAGCTATACTAGCCTGACTTACCTCATGAGAGACTATACTCATGGCTATACTAGACTGACTTACCTCATGAGAGACTATACTCATGGCTATACTAGACTGACTTACCTCATGAGAGACTATACTCATGGCTATACTAGACTGACTTACCTCATGAGAGACTATACTCATGGCTATACTAGACTGACTTACCTCATGAGAGACTATACTCATG
>PVIU01003888.1:0-136549 GCA_004026605.1 Ondatra zibethicus | reverse complement strand
CCTAGGAAGGAGTGCATTCAAAAAGACTCGGTTCTCAAAAAGTTAATACATGCAGAAGAGATAGGTCCTGGTGTCATTGTTTGTGGGTTCTCCATCTGCCAACTTTCGCCGCCACATTCAGAGAGTCTGGTTTGATCATATGCTCATTCAGTCCCAGTCCAGGTGGATTGGTGTGCTCCCATTAGTTCAGGCACACTGCCTGAGACATAATTTAAAAGGACTAAGGGTTATGTTAGCCCATGGTTTCAGAGGTCTCAGTTCCTCAACAGTGGGCTCTACTGCTTTTAGGCCTATGTTGGGGCATCATAATCATGGGAGTATGTGGCCAGGAAGCCGTCTCACTTCATGTAATTGGGGAAGTGCAGGGTAGAAGTGTCCAAGGTTGGGTGAGAATATAGGCAGTCAGTGGCAACACGTGCCATTTAAAACAGTAATTTTAAGTGTCAAACTGCCACACTCTAGAAACACTTTGGAGTTGTAATTGTGTAATTGTTTAGCTCAAGCTGGCCTGATGGTGTGTCTGTGGAGATTATTTTGATTGTTATTTGATGTGGCAAGTCCCAGCCCAGTGTGTGGGACTATGATGTAGGCAGGAATTCCTGGACTGTATAGGCCAGGAGAAAGATAGATGGGAGCAAACAAGCTAGCAAGAAGCATGCAGCATTTGTGCCTTTGTTTTTGTATGCTCTTGACTGTGGATGTGATACACCTATCTATACCTGCTTTTGCATCTTTGCTGCAATGACGGGTTGCAACCTGGGACTGCAAATAAGTCTTTACCTTCCCTGGGTGGATTTTGGTCAGTGCGTTTTATCAGAGCAATAAAAAATGAAACCAGGACACCCAGCCAAGACACAAACCAGTGACCTACTTCCTCCTAGACTCCACCTCCAATATCCTTGTCAGCTTGGACATTAATGACATTGCTGCCTTTGTGAGCCAATCACATCTCAAAAGCATCACACCTGAACCTTTAGAAATGTTTTATATTTAAGCTATCCCACCAGACACTGAATCATCAGTCCCTGATCCTTGGTTTCCCAGAAGTGTGACACATGCATGTCTAATGTAAGCTACTGGGTTGATGCCATTTTCGTTTAGCAGAATGAGGAGACTAGGACAATATTTCAGTTCATTTCAGTTTTTTTTCTTCTTCTGTGCAGCCCTATCTGCAAAGGATCTTAACAAACCTGAGTTCTGAGGGTTTTACTGGTGTGAGCATTTCATGAATTTTTTATCTTCGTGCCCGGGTACACACACAGTACATACTGAGTGCTTATTGGCGCCTCATGGGTTGCAAGTGGGTCTTAAATGAGGACCTCAGTATCCTTGTATAATTGCCCAAAAACCTTTCTGCAGGAAAAACTGAGCAGCCTTTATCTCCTTAGCACTGTTCTTAGTAGTTTTGCTGTGTGTCATTCATTAATCACTATTGCTTGGTAATGGATAATTACAAAGACAGGTTTTGCATTCAGGTGAGCACTGGCTTCATATATGTAAAACTCTTAAGAAATGTTACAGTTGAAAACAATTACTGAGGTCTTGTTTGCAGTTATGAAGTGGGTCCCAACTAAGACCATTGAACCACTTTTTTTTTCTTAGAAATGTTTCTATGTTTTTCAGCTGACTTCAAACTCCTAATTTTATACTTGTTCCTGTTTTTGTTTTTAGTTGGTCTAGCATTTACGATATACATTCTTGGACAGTCTGAATTGACCTTCAAATATTGCATTGTTGCTCCCCATGCTGGGGGTGACTGGCAGTGGCCTCCTTTCTGAGACTAGGGACAGAACAATAGCAACTGACAAAGTGCACACTTAGTTTTGTGTTATAGAAAGAGTCCTTATTCTTTCCCGTGTAATATAATACTTCATTAGCAGACTAGCTGCATGCAAGGCATCTTGGGGCTTGATGTGAAGGGAAAATAAGGTTTGTCTTAGTAATTAACCAAATGAAGAGATGAGACATCCTAAAGAAGCTGTTCACATCATCCCGATCCTCAAGTTAGTAGGATGCTGTTTTGTTTTTCTCTAGAGAAGATCTGTGGGGCTGGCAATGCAGTACATCACCTCAGTCCCTCAGCATTCCTCACTAGGATGTTCTACTGTGGAAAAGAAAATGGTGGCAAGCCATTACATTGGTGCCCTCACCCTGGGCTTTCCCAAGGCAAAGGCTGACTCATGTTTTCCCACCTCAGCTTAGTGATTTCTGAGCACTGACCCACAATCCCTTTTGTAAGAGAAAAACTAGAGAGTAGGGCTCATTTTCACGCCAGAAGAATGTCCGAGTCATATCAGAAGAAATGGCCATAAGCAGCCTGAACTCATCAGTGTTAAAAGAGCCTCTGCCACACCCACTCATAGCAAGTATGGTACCCTGGGCCATGGCTAAACTATCCTAGCAAACCTGACTGACCTTCCACAAAGCTCTCATCTGTTTACTAGCCCAATACTCTTCATTCCCTTGAGTTCAACTGGCTGGTGCTATGTTTGAGTCCCCGTGCACACACTGGGCCACAGGCATAGTCTCGGAGCTCATTAGGCACGTCCTACCCAGATAAACCTTCTCCACTATCTGTCCACCTCTGCCATGGGTCTGGTTATAAGTTCTACATTTATTACCCCTCAGGGAATGAGTTTTTAAGTAACTTGTCCTTTTCATTTATCTCTGAGTCTACTTAACAGGTGTTTTAAATAGTCCATTGTAAGAAAAGCTGTGTACATTAACATCTGGTCTCATAGCTTCAAATTCTAGCTAAAGCCATTGTTGTTGTTGTTATTGTTATCAAAATCATCATTATCATCATCATCATTATTACTGGTATTATTATTTTATTTTGAAGCAAAATCATGAATGAAGGCTTTTCAGATTTTCATTTCCTTAAAATATGATTACATGTTTTTCCTCCTTCCCTTTCTCCCCTCCCACCCCTCCCATACCTTGCCTTTCTGTCAAAACAGATTCCAGACTTTTAGACCTAATTCTTTCTTCATTGCTTGTGGGTTCAACGGAGATCACAAGTCCAACATTGCCAAAAGGGAACTTGCCATCTTTCTCCAAAACCTCCCACAGCCTCACCTAAATAGCTACAGTTGCTCTTCTTCCATTTGCCTAGTAAAAGAGCTAGTCTCCTCTGACTCTCATTTCTTTCCATCCCCTTATTCAGTCTGCTCACATGTGGTGTTGGTCTTTCCATGTGTTAAATCCCAAATGCCACCACTATGCGACCACCAGCCTAAGCCACCATGGGTCTCTTCTGAATGAGCTTTCTAGCTACTCAGCATCTTCTCCTCTTTGCATTCTTTGTGTTTAACAACTTGAAAATAGTTGTTCAACACTGGCACGGGAGAGGAATTCAGGCAGTGCTTACTGATTTAACAAAGAACAAAGGAAATCCTTCATCATTTTGTTAGCTACGTCTACTCCAGATGGCTTTAGTACACTGACCATATCAGCCGGTAGCTTTCCTCCTAAAATTTAATGTAGAGTTGAACAAAGAAAGTTACATCGTGCCTTGTATTTCAGTTCTGCAGTCTCATTCATTAGCACACCAACTAACTATATCTATAATGCTTGTTTCCTAGACTGTGTTCTGGTGATATCACAGAATACTTAAGGCTAGTCATTTATAATGAAAAGAGATTTTATCTGCTTCATTGTTTTGTAAATCAAGAGCATGGTACCATCATCTCCATTAGTTCTGGTGAGAAACTCATGGTAAAAACTGGAAAGAAATGAATGAGAGATGCATGAAAAGAAAGAGCTGATCCACTCTGTAATGACCTGCTCTCAGGTCACTGCAACCCAGGAAGCCTATGCCAGTCTTGTGTGAAAGATACGAGTCTCTGTGTTAAGGGTGCCAAGTCCTCAGTCTGCTGCTTTGGCAGCCACATCTCAACTGAGTTTGGGATGAAAAACTTCCAGTTCAAAGCAGCTCCTTCCTTAGATGACAGGTGGGTCCACCTTCTCTAAGGAGATGGTGCTCAGTAGGGGCCAGCCCACCTCCCACAGCCCAGGACACTGCCTGTTCCTCAGTCCTCACTCACCCACTCTGCCCCAGACATTGCCCTGCTCCAACAATGTTTGGTGAGTTCTCACCCTGCTGCTTCCCCAGGGGCAGACTGGTCACATCCAGGTCTCTCCGTCTGTCTTTCAACTCATCAAACCACCATCTCCACATACTTCTGTCCTGGGAATCTTAGGCCCCTGTCTTAGTTACTGTTCTATCACTGTGAAGAGACACCATAAACCAAGGCAACTCTTATGAAAGAAGCTTAGTTGAGGGCTTTCTTACAGTTTCAGAGGATTAGTCCATGATCATTACAGTGGGAAGCAAGCAGGCATGGTGCTGGAGCAGTAGCTAAGAGCTTTACATATTGATCTACTATCAATAGGCAGACATAGAGGAGAGGAGGAGAAAGACTGGGCTTCATATGGGCTTTTGAACTCCCAAAACCCACCCCCATGACATATCTCTTCCAACATTAGGAAGCCACAATTCTTTTCCATTTTATCAAATGGACATGGACTAAGAATGCAAAGCATGAACCTATGGATGCCATTCTCGCTTAAACCACCATATTTCACTAATACATGGGCTTATGCCATATCATAATGCAAGACATGTTTAGTTGAACTTTGAAAGTCTGCACAGGAGACCCTCCAGGAGAGATCAGAGATAGCACATCAAATCCTGATGGAGTTACAGGGTGAGTTTTTGCTGTTACCTCATATTGAAAAGGGATGGTCTTAAAGAGTTTGAGTGCTATTGAAAGTGAGAAGCTAATATGTATACATGTAAATTTAATTTCATTATTTATAGCATACAGAAATAAAGCATCACTACCTTATTTAAACACACACAAAAGAAATCATTGACCAACATCCCAGAAGCCAATTTAAAAGGTTTAAAAAATACTGTCTTCAAGTAAAGTATCACAGTTTAATAAGTATTTGATTCTTCTAATGAAATACATGCTTTTTTTTTCATTTTTCAAGACAAGGTTTCTTTGTGTACAAACCTGACTATCCTATAACTCACTCTGTAGACCAGGCTGGCCTCGAACCCACAGAAATCCACCTGCCTCTGCCTCCTGAGTGCTGGTATTAAAGGTGTGTACCATCATTGACCAGCTAAAATATATACTTTAAAGTCTACTGTGTTCTTTTGTTTTCATGAAACTTATTGAACTAAAGAAAAAAATATAGCAGTTCTTCCTTATCACCAGAGAATAAACGTAGATGCTGGATGGGTAATAGTACCGGACATTGTATGTGTGGTGTCTTTTTCATATATATGAAATATGCATGCATATAGATATGTATATATAAGGGAAATGCAAATGAAATATATATGTCAAATGTTGAACTTCAAGTCTTAATTTAGGCAGATTAAGCACTAATAATTGTAAATGTCAGAACATGCTCCAGAAATGGAGTCCTGTGAGGAGAATTCTGAGCTTGTGAGAAAACTTCAAGAAAACGAGACAAGAGTCTTGTGACCTCGTTTTCTTCAAATCACAGAATTGCTCTCGGGGTGTGTTTTTGTGCTCCTCCCAGGTGTAGTGGATAGGAGTGAGTTGGCTTGTTATTGTTCATTACAGCTGGCAGTTGGTGTTTATTTATATGCCTGTATGGAAAAGCATGTTTTTTCCACATTCATTCCATTCTTGTCTGCCACGTGTGACTTGCTCTCACATGTGCGTTACCCTTGTGATTGTATGCTTTATTCACATGACTCCTCTTGACTCTCAAAGTATAAACTGTCTGATGCTCTGAATGAAGTTGGCTATTGAATGAGACTTTAGTCTGCCTCATCTTTTAGAATTTTCTCTTCCAGATCCCACTGCCTCTAGAGTGATAAACAGTAACAAATGTTACACCTTAGTGAAATTATTAAATTCAATAAAGTTTAATTGGACACAGCACCACAATACTATGGCACTTGATCTGAGACCCGATAAAGCTACAGAGTACTTAACAGGTAGCTAACCTATACACTGTGTATAAGTTACACTAGGCAAAGGCATAATTTGTATCCTAGGAAGGATGAAGGCAGACAGTGTAGGATTTCACATAGGCCTAAGAGTCAACCATCTGAAATTTAAAGCCCATGCTGACTTTTCTGTTGTTTGGGTTCTTTGGGGGTTTTGTTGTTTGCTTTGTGTGTTTTGTTGTTGTTGTTGGACAAGGTCTCACTTTGTTTCTCAAGCCTTGAACCTATGATTTTCCTGCCTCAGCCCCTCGTGATGGGATTATAGCTATGAATCACCTTGCCTGGCTTCAATGCTTATGCATTTTTTTTGGCATTTCCTTGACTCTACTTTATTGTGGGCGTCGGCTCAGACCTATGTGTACCAGGTGAAGCTGAAGTTGGCGTTGTTCAACTCCTCCTTGGGGCGTAACCCATACAACTCGCCAGTGAGGGGCGGCACCCAGCATGTGGTGTGGAACACAGACTCACCCATCTTCCAGTCAGGCACATCTTTCATGATGATGGCCTCCTCCTCCAGGTTCTCCCGAAGAAGCTGCAGGGTCCTCCGGTCCATTTCTGCCTGGAAAAGCGGCATGACAGCAATCCGGGCCTCCAAATCCTCAATCTGCAGGCGCCTGCGCTCCCGGTTCCACTTCATTATTCTCCAGTAGCCAAAGAGCAAGGCCCCGATGCCCACCGCGAACTTGCTGTAGCCCGACAGTCCCCGGCGAGGAAGGTTCTGCTTGTAGTCGACTGGACTGTAGCCCCAGGTGGGGGCATGTCCTGCTTCACCTTCGACGTCGCCATACTTGCAAGATCTGCCTATGCATTCTTTATTTATGGAATTTGCTATTTGATATTTTTCAGACCAAAGATGAACACAGATAATCAAAACTGTAGATCTCAAAATTGTGAATAAGGAGGAACACTGTAATTGATGTCTTCCCATCATCATCTTTCCCTTTTCCCTCTCTCTCCTTTTTCTCTCTGTCACTCCTCCCTTCCTCCTTCTCTCTTTTCCCCTTTCTCCCTCTCCTACTCTCTTCCTTTCTTCCCCTTCTCTCTCCTCCCTCCATTTTTCTCTCCCCTTCCCCTCTATCTCCCTTCTTCTCTATCTCTCTCTTTTTCCTCTCTCTTCTCCATCTCTCCTTCTTTCCCCCTCTCTCTCTTTCTTTTGGGATACAGGGTCTCTTTATGTTTTCCCCCTGCTACTTCAGTCTCCTGAAGAGCTGTAAGTCGAACCCATGCAATTCAATACCATGACAATTGATGTGATGTCTGAGAAAGCTAAATTCTCTAACAGGTGTGTAATCTATACAGTATGGATACACTAGGTGACACCAACACATGGAGGAATGGATGGCTGTATCATTCTATACTTTTATAAAAACCATACATTCACTGAAAGTCAGTCTTGTGGTGACATGAGGTAATGATATTGTCATAAAACACCTTTAGTCTCCCCTCTTATATTCACTAGCTGAGAGCCTGTAAAGTGACAAAAGGTGAGTAAACAGGAGAAAGGGACACTGTTGTTATTAATATTTCATACAGAATCGGACCTTAGTTAATATTTATATGGCAGGAATCATGGAAAAATAGAGGAATTAAAAGAAGGATTCATACTCCAGCTCATATCTCATTTTGACAAAGGAAAGGGGGTTGAACTTGTTTGGTAGGCATGCTAAGCCAGGAGTAAGTGACTAGGAGTCCTCGGGGGAGGCCATCCAAGGGTTGTTGTGGAACAGTCTCTGCAGACTAAGCACTGGCTCGGCTTCCACCTGTGATCAGAACGGCTCTTCTCTTTTTGCTAAGGGTGACACAGTTACTGTGCTCAAAATCAGAAGCTGATCATCTGCATCTGTAATGCTTAATTGCTATGTTGTCAGAGAGATCCTTGGCCATGTTGGCATATCCTGGGGAGGTCTGTCTTGACTCCTTTCAATGTGAATACCAAAGAATTCAGAGGGAAGGGCACTGATGTGTGCAAATTATTCTGAAATGGATTTTAAAACTAAGGTGGTTTAATAAACAGATGGAGAGCTGATGAATAATACATGACTTTAAAATAACTGTTATGAAATGTTAATGGCAGTATCAAGGTAATGGCTATATGGATATTTAATGTAAAAGTATTTCATGTTTTCCGAGTATTTGCAAATTATTGTGATAAAGGTCTTGGAAACATGTTATGTTTTCGGCAAAACTTGGTGGGGTGTTGGGTTATCCATTCCTAGGATCTACCACACTGAATCCCACAGCTTCTCCATCAGTTCACACACCCCCTCCTCCCAGGAATTCTGCCTTTTTCTAGAGGCAGAAAGGTCTTCCCGGGCTTCCACCCAGGCTCCTGCCTCTGAATTCCTGTCCACACCATAACCTGTGGCCTTGGGAATCCACTCCAGTGAGGCTGACACCAGGCTTCTCTGGTCCCTAGAAGCCTCTGAGAAGTTTTCTGGAGCTTAAAGGGGATGCAGCTCAGTGGGAAATGTTTACTTAGCAAGTGCAAGACCCTGGGCTCAGTCTTCAGCACTGAAAACAAAAACAGGGAAGGTCACATCGCTGACTAAGAAACATGGCTGAATGTCATCCTTCATTCCTGATCATTATGCACTTTCTCTGCTATTTCCACAAAGTCAGGCTCTGCACCCAGCCCATTCACTTCCCGCTATCCCTTCTCCCTCAGCAGACTTACTCTGTAGCTCTTTGGTTATTTTTATTTTCCATACATAAGTAACTGTGCTCTGCCTATACTTGTCCTTACCTGCTGCCTTCCCACCCCTATTGCCCATAAATTGTACTCTTTTTGCTTTCATGTCACACATAAGTGTACATACATATCTGTGCATACATATACATGTGTATTTAAACCTAGACTCTGTATCCAAGTGAAAATATACTATTGCCCATAAATTGTACTCTTTTTGCTTTCATGTCACACATAAGTGTACATACATGTCTGTGCATACATATACATGTGTATTTAAACCTAGACTCTGTATCCAAGTGAAAATACATAGTTTTGTCTTTCTTTTCTTCACTTCACATTCACTTGCCTCCATGACCCTTTTGATCCCAATCCTAATCACATAGTCCTCTTTTAATGTCAACACACACACACACACACACACACACAAGGAAGCATGGATATTTGTCTTCCTGAATATGACTTTCTTTTTTACCATTACAATCTCCGGTTTTATCTATTGCCCTTAAAAATGACAAATGTCGTTCTCCTTTATGGCTAACTAGACTCCATTGTGGAGATCTATCACATTTTCCTCATCCATCCTTATTCTGATGGGCATCTAGGCTGGCTGCATAGCTTGCTAGCTATGAGCAGAGCAGTGGTTAAAATGAATCTGTAAGTGTCTGTGTGGTTTTCTGATTATTTTTTGACACATACCCAGGAGCTGTATAGCTAGAAACAGGGTACTTCAAGATTTTTAGTTGTTTGCTTGTTTGTTTATTTGGTTGATTGGTTTGTTGGTTGTATTTTTTGTTTGGTTGGTTGATTGGTTGGTTGTGTTTTTTGTTTGTTTGTTTGTTTGTTTGGTTGGTTGGTTGGTTGGTTGGTTGGCTGGTGTTTTGAAGAACAGTGCTTTCCATACTGGCTGCGCAAGCTTACTTTCCCATCAGTAATGTATGATCATTCCCCACAGAGCTACTGGCATTTGCTGTCATTCAGTTTCTTTTCTTACATATTTTTTTTATTTTATGTGTATGCATGTGCAGGAGCCTGTAGAGGCCAAAAGAGGTATTGGATCCAATGGAACTGGAGTCAGCATTGGGACATGAACCTGGTTTCTTGATTACAGCAAATCTGACTAGGGTAAAATGGAACTTCAATGTGATATACAATGCTTTGTCTTCCTTTCCCAAATGGCAAAGAGTGCTAAAAATCTTTTTTATATATTTACTTGGTCATCTTATATTTTCTTCTGCCAACTTTCTGTTCTATTCATTTGCACATTAATTAATGGGATGAATTGAATTTATAGTGTTCAGCTTTTGGAGTTCTTTATAGATTCTAGGCATTCATCTTCTGGGAAGATACAGCTGGCAACTGGTATTGCTCATTCTGTTGGCAGTCACTTTGCTCTGCAGATAGTTGTGTGCAGAAACTTCTTGGCTTCATGTAGTTCCACCTGATTCTATCCAGACATTGCTCTCTATATTTATACCTTGTACTGTTATCTCTAGTGGTCTCCTGATGTGGGATTCCCCTCTGTACGCTGTGAATATAATTGGTTAATAAAGGAACTGCTTTGGGCCTATAGCAGAGCTATAGGGGAACAGAGCTAGGTGGGGAAAACTAAACTGAATGCTGGGAGGAAGAAGGACTGAGTAAGAGAGAAGCCATGTAGCCTCTGCCTGAGACAGATGCACTGAAACTTTGCTGGTAGGCCATGACCTCATGGTGATGCACAGATTAACAAAGATGGGTTAAATTAAGATGTAAGAGTTAGCCAATAAGAAGCTAGAGCTAATGGGCCAAGCAGTGATTTAAATAATATAATTTCTGTGTGATTATTTCGGGGCTGGGCGGCTAGGAAACAAACAAGCGGCCTCCTTCAACAGTCTCCAACAGCAGTTTCAAGGGCAGGTCCTACTGAGTCCCAACATCGAGTAACAGGAAATGCTTGATAAGAACCAACAGCATGATAGCAACATGGATATCCTCAACAAGAGAGCTGGACCTTTACTATAAGAATCTAGGAAGACCCCCACCCACCCACCCATTCAAGAAAGCAAAACTTATGTGTATATTCATTCATTTCCTCAGGCATACATTTACCAGGTAGCAAATATGCAAGAGTTCCATTGTCATCAATAATAAACACACGCTAAATTTCAGGGTAGTCTAATGAAGAAAAAGGCAAGCATCCCTGCCCACAGCACCTTTTTCCCTAGGAGGCCAGAGGTTCTGTCCCTAACAGTGACTTATCTGAAGGCCTGAACAGTTTTAGGTCAATTTGACACAAACTAGTCTTCTGAAAGGAGGAAAGTTCAATTAAGAAGATGCCTCCATGAGATCATGCTGGAGGCAAGCCTGCAGAGCATTTTCTTAATTAGTGACTGATGGTGGAGGGCCCAGCTCATTGTGCGTGGTACAATCCCTGGGCTGATGGTCCTGGGTCTCATAAGAAAGCAGACTGAACAAGATATGAGGAGCAAGCCATTAAGTAGCAGTCCTCCATGTCCTCTGTGTCACCTCCCGCCTCCAGGTTCCTGGTCTGCTGGAGTTCCTGTCCTGACTTCCATTGATGGTGAACAGCAATATGCAAGTATAAGTCAAATAAACCCTTTTTTTCCTCAAGCTCCTTTCTGCTATGGTGTTGCATCAGAACGATAGTAACCCTAAGACATCTCGGTAATAGAGAATGGGAGGTCCAGAGGAGACCATCTGCCCTGTGTGTGAAGCTCTATGTACACTTAGACCTAAGCAACACTCTGATCCTTCAAAGGAGGGCCACCCCACTTGATAACCAAAGAGAGTCTACCTCACCTGGTGAACACGGGAGAGTCACCTCACCTGGTGACCTCACCCTGTTGACCAAGTCTCTGAATAGACTATGGAATGCCATGTCTTGGGCTATGTTTCTCCACGTGTACCATGGAAATGTCTTACTATGCTCATCCCTCTGCTTGCTCTTGACCAGTTATGCATGCACAGTACAAATACTTCTGCTTTTTCCTCATGGGGAAGCCTTAATAGCTCATGATTCAGCTAGAAGATACCAGGTATCCTGCTGTGAAACAATCTTTGTACATGATAAATGTGCATTGCCCTCATTGTTAATAAAAAAAAAAGCTGGTTGGCTGATAGCTGGGCAGGAAGAGATTGGGTGAAACAGCCTGACTCAGAGAATTCTGATAGGAAAAGGGCAGAGTCAGGAGATGTCAGACAGATGCAGAGGGAGCAGGAAATGAACATGCCATGTTAATAAAGGTACCGCCACATGGCAGAGTGTAAATAAGGAATATGGGTTAGCTTAAAATGTAAGAACTGGTCAGTAAAAAGCCTGAGCTATTGGCTGCATATTTATAATTAATTGTTTATCTGGGACTGGGTGGTCGGGGCAGGAAACTTCCCACTTCCACTCTCCATTGTGCTGTGGTTCCCATAGGGATTATTTTATACCCACAAAACACCAGCATCACAAAGTTGTTTGTTTTCATTAAGACAGATATGTAGACTTGTGGATAATTTCTGTCATACTAATATAGATATGCCTCACTAATACAGAGCTCATGGCTGCCCAGTTGAGGCTCACTGTGTTGCTCTGTGTCTTTGAGGGGCACAGCAGTGACAAATAGTGTAAAATGTGGGAATGGTGTACAAATGAATCAAACAGTGAATCAAGGATAGCAGCATGTTCACGCCAGGATCTGGGCAACAGGCACGGGGCTTGCACTTGCTTTACCAGGCTGCATAGCAACATATAATATACTGAGCATTAGAAAGTTACTCTCAGTTCTGAAGACTTAACATGTAAGATTAGAGTTTCTGTAGGTATACTGCCTTCTCCTTGCATCCTTAAGTGATGCTTGTCCTCAGCAGGTATACGGTCTTCTCCTTGCATGTTCTGTCATGTTTGCCCCTGTTTTAGTTGCTGCTTCCTGTAAGGACACTGGTAACATTGAATTAGAGCACACACCGGTGACTTCATTTAATGTTATCTCTTTAACTGGTTACACCAGCAGTCAAGTGATTATCCCTCTTGCTGAAGCATCTTTTTGTGTGTGGATGATGAAACAGATGTCACCTACCATTGTTGCTGTAGGTCATAGTGCCTTAATTTATACTGAAAACTCAACAGTAAGACTCAATTTACTCTCTAACCTCCAACACCAGCAGAATGGGAAGAAGTCTGCGAAGGGGAACAACTGAGGGAGGGGTGGACAAACAAGCGATTGGAAGCTGTCCACAGTACCCACTAAGACATCTCCAGGTGGTTAAATCTGGCAGGGATTAGAGTAGACTGGGCCTTCTTGAGCTCTCTCCCATCTCAACAACATGTAAATGAACCCCGAGCAATCCCAAGGAATCAGGTGCAACAGCTTTTAGCAAAAATCATTTGGGCACAGTTAGGATCCAATTAGTATCTAGAGCAATTTACAAGAAGAAAATTGGCACTTATGAATTAGTACATTGCAGCATCCCATGCTGCTATTTTAAGACCATGAAAAATTTAAATTATGGTGAAGAGAGAAGAAATGGGGTGGGGGGAGTGGGAAGAGTCATCTAAACAGTCTCAGCAGACTGCCCATGTGACCAGTGATTTCCAACATCTGCACACTGTAGACAGAAAAAGAACCGCCTCAGTCTGTTCTCAATCCTGCAATGAAGAGAGGGGGAAAAGGAATTTTAGTTGTTATTTTCATTTTCCATGTAGCTCATCCCATGGACTAATTACACCAGGCAGATCCCAGATCTGTTACATGGCTTCTGTAGTCTGAGATATCTATGGAAGACACAGGGAGTCAGAGCTTGGGTGTTACCCTGGTCATTAGCTTTAAGTGACCTTGAGAAAGCCATACTTTCTGCTGGGTCTGGCTTTGCTATTAATTGAAGATGACAGTTTAATCTATCTCACAGGAGAGGCGAGAGGAAAGAAGCACTCGAAATATCCTGATGCCGTTGCCTATGACATCTTTGACATCAGAGGCAATGAGAGTCGTGTGTTATTGGAGCATGCACGACTTTTTTTTTAATAAGGGAAATTGCTCATAATTGAAATAAGCATAATATTGTCAAGGACTTTAGAACACTGTGGCATTTACTTGATACCACATACTGTCATCTGATTTGGTTTAGATGAACTACATAGAAAGCACATTCATGATAATGGGGTCTAGAGGTGTCAGACTGTGGATCTTTGGTCCTATCAGACTGCAGATGTCACACTCAAATTGTACCATTCACCAGAATTTAATGCGGTATCACATGTAAAGAGTGTAGGGAGCTGAGCATGAACAACTGAGCAGGCATTCATGCATTCACGTCTGTCTGTTCCAAACTATGCATGTAATGTGGCCAGCTGTTTTAAATTCCTGCTGCCTTGATGTCCCTACAATGGGGTATCAGAAATCAGTGAATATTAAAGAGATGAAAAGAAAAAGATTCAAGGATAGGTTCATCCAATTTCCTCCTTCTATGGTCACCTCACGTTGGACAATGACCCTGGCCTGGGTCACAGCTTCTCTCAGGCGGCCCCTGTGATCATTAGTATTTAATGTCAACTTGAAACACTTATATTCACATGGAACGAACACCCCAAAGAAGGACTGCTTACATTTGGTTGGCTTGTTTGGGGGACACTGAGAAACAACTCAGTACTTAGGGGAACTTCTCGGTGTGGAGAGACAAGAGAGAGACAAGTAGTTAAAAATACAGACAGGACAAGTACCAAAGAAGCCTTTCTTGTTTCATTTCTCTTGCTGTGATGAAACATCAGGACCCAATGAAGCTCAGAGAAGCAAAAGTTTATCTTAGCCCCCGATTCCAGTTTGCAGTCCGTCATAGCAGGAACTTAAAACAACTGGTCATATTACGCCCATAGTTTGGAACAGACGGAAATAAACGCACGCATGCTTGCTCATTCAATGACTTATGCTCAGCTCCCCTTCTCTTATACAATTCAGGAATCAATGCATAGGCAGTGGTAGTACCTACACTGGGTTAGGTCTTCCCATATCAATTAGCTTAATTAAGAAAATCCTTGGGTTGGTAAGCAATCCCTCTTTGGGGTGCTCGTTCCATGTGATTAAAGGTGTGTCACATTGGCAATTACTGCTAATCATCACGGGGGCCACCTGAGAGAGACTGTGACCCAGGCCAGGGTCATGGTCCAACCTGAGATGGCCATAGAAGGAGGAAATCAGACAAGTCTATGCTTGAGTCTCTTCTCCTCTCTTTAATACCCACCAACTTCCACTAAACCAAGTCAGGGAGATGCTAGAGGTCAGGGGACCCAGGACCTTGTGGTACCAAGGGCAAATCAGCCTTTTGGATCAAGAGAGGTATGGGCAGGGAGGAGGTCTTCAGTTCACACAAGCTTCTAACAGGTCACTATGTGGTTCCAAGGTAAACTTTAGAGTTGATTGCTAATAGCCACTTAAGAGAACTGTGAGCTATGCAAGCTATCCTAGTTAGCTTTCTGTTGTCATAAAACACTGACCAAACAACCTGGAGAAGGAAAGGGTTTACCTGGCTTATACTTCCCCTTCATGGTCCTTCACTGAGAGAACACAGGCAGAAGCTCACACAGGAAACTCGAGGCAGGAAGTCAATCCCAGAGCATGGAGTAACACGACTTACTAGCCTGCCTCTCATAGCTGCTTTTTTATGCAACGCGTGACTACTTACACAGGGGTGCCACCACCCCCAGTAGTCTGGACTTTCCAATAGCCATCATTCATCAAGAAAACACACCGCAGACATGCCCACAGGCCAGTCTCATAGCGACAATTTCTCAACTGAAGTTTCCTCTTCCCTGATGACCCAAATTTGTGTCAAGTTGATAGAAAAATAAAATTAACACAAAAACCATAACCATCACACAAGTGTTCTGCAAGTTGCCTATAGCTCTTATAGTGTTAGTTGCTCATCTCAGCACAGTGGGCCAAATACCTGAAAAAAGAAAGAAGACTGGTGGAGGAATCATAGTTCTGTCAATGCCGTAGTCAACACCTTGGGCTAATGCATTTTGTTCTTGGTAAACATCAGGCAGTCTTCACTTTGGCGGACACTGGTAGATGGCTGAGTGTCCTATGGCTCCATTGAGCCCGTTTTCTAGCTCTCTACCATTGAAAGGAGAAGGATATTGTAGTAGGGAGGCTGCTTCTTCATTTCCCGGCTGCCCAGACTCCCTAAATAGTCACACAGAAACTGTATTAATTAAATCACTGCTTAGCCCATTAGCTCAAGCTTCTTATTGGCTAACTTTTACATCTTGATTTAACCCATCTCCATTAATCTGTGAATCACCATGAGGTCGTGGCCTACCAGCAAAGTTTCAACGTGTCTGTCTCCAGTGGTGGCTCCGTGGCTTCTCCTGACTCCACCTTCTTCCTCCCAGCAATCAATTTAGTTTTCCCTGCCTAGTTCTACTCTGCCCTATCAACAGGCCAAGGCAGTTTCTTTATTAACCAATGGTATTCACAGCATATAGAGGGGAATCCCACATCAGATATGATCCACTTGTGAATTCTCAGACCCACCTCATGCCTGCTGAATCATCATCTATCTGCATTTTCAAAAGACCAGCAGGTGAACAAGTGGATATTAATATTGTGACATTCTGTGCCACATCATAGTTTATGATTGAAATAACAGCTCTGATTCTGGTTTTCCTTGTCACAGTTGGGGCAAGGCAAGTACATGACTGTTCTTAACGATTTTCTATATGAGGTAGTTTCTCAAGAACCCATACTTTTGGTGGTTTGAATATGTAGCATAAAAGTAATATACTAGAAACTAAATTCCCAATGCAAGGATGTAGGGCATGACTAGGTCATGAAGGCAGAAGGAAGAGATTGATTCGAACATGGATGGGGTGCATTTACTTATAGAAGGGGAGTTTGACCCTGTTTTACTCTCCCTTCTGCTTTCCACCAAAGATAATGCAGCAAGAAGCCCACGGCAGCGTCAAAGCCCATGTCCCTGGGAATTTCCAGTTTCCAGAGGCTCAGGTCAATGAATTTCTAATCCTTATAAATTAAATAGTCTCATGTATTTCACTACAGCAGCACAAGACAGACCAGACACAGTTGTTTTTAAGTACTGCACCCCGGAATGTGGATATAGTAACGGGATGAACAAATAAAGAACACCAAAGATACTGTGTTTGGAAAACAGAGGAAGTGTGAATTCTTATTAAGTCCAGGTGGATTTTACATAGGAAGGCAAATGGCAGCTGTATGTGCCGCTGCTATGCGGTAATAAACGGAGAAAATGTAACCCCTCACTGTTCTTTTGGCCGTACTCCAAAAGCAAAATTTTCCCACCCTTCTCCCAAATTGGCACAAAGATTAGTAAACCAAGAGAGTCATGAGACAGATGACCTAACCAGGACAGCTGAGGACAGTGTGCCACAAGTGGGCCCTTAAAGATGGCTGAGCCACACTGGGTCTCTGCTGAAACCATGATGTAGTCTCCCTTACAAACAAAAATTGGTAAAGAGATACTTTTTATAGTGCTCTTGGGCTTTCTAACCTGATTCTGGGAAGTGGATGAGGAAATTTTCAGGGGTTGTCTAGAGACCAGCCTTCAGTGACTCACGGAGGGTTAGGATATATTCAGAGGGACACGAGCCAAGCAAAACAGCCTAAAAGGCCCATTTTAGAGTCCAAAGTTAGCATGTGGATTTATGGCAAACCCTTCTCTTTTTAATGATCTTACATTATCTGATTACACATCTCACCTTAGCAATGAGCTCATCCATCTCTCTTATTTAATGACCTGGTTCCCAAGATCTCTGATCTGATAAGGCAAAATCAGAAGCCATGAGATTTTGGGAGCAACTATAGTCTGTGTCTTTTCCCTGAAAACTGGACTTCTGGCGAAATTTTTATACATTGCAGGTTGATTGCCTAGAAGAGCAGAAAACCTCAAGCAACCATTAATTGTGCTAGAATTCTTTGTTTCTAATATTTATTTATATGTGTATATATTTGGGGTGCACACATGTGCAAGTCACAGGAAAACTTGGGAGTGACTTTTTTTCTTCTACCATGTGGATTCCTAGGATTAAACTAAGGTTATCAAGTTTGGCTGGAATTCTTGCTCCATTTCTAGCAAAGGCTTCAATGGGCTTCCTGGGTAAAGGGTTTTCTCCCTCAATGGGTCCCATGATTTTCCCTGCATACTCCAATCCCATCTTCATGTTCAGACAATAGGAAAGGGGCCTGAAGAAACAAGATTATATGACCCACCCAATTGGCCAAAATATGTCCTTCGAAAGGTCAAGGTGATACTGCAATATATTTTCTGTAAACATCATATCTGGCTTTCATTTATGAGGCTAGAGTTGGGCAATAACTCATTCCAAAAACAGAATGAATATTGTGGTGAGCTGAGCAAAGGAACCTGACTTCAAAGGCAAAAAAATTGCAAAAATCTAAAAGCAGAAAGGTTGATTATTTCAAAGCATTCTATAGGGTTAATTGTGCAAATTCAGTTTGGCAGCTCTCTCTCCCTCTCTCTCTCTCAAGAAAGCTGGTTGCTTTTGGAGTTCAGCTTGATTTTGTGGTTTGTCTGCTCTGTGGGGCCCTAGGGCAGGCGGCGCTCCCAGAACCAGGGCCACCCATAGCCTGTCCCCAGCAAAGGCATCTGAGACCAGAATGAACAGCCAGGTGCTCCGTTCCAACCACAAGAGCCCCACAGAAGCTAAGTGGGGAGGCTGGAACCCCTTTCTAAGAGCCCTTTCCCTTTGGAGAATGGTATTTTCCTAGGGTCTAAAACTTTACCTCCAAAGAAGCAAGAGGCTAGACATCTTCTAGTGGGATGCAAGCTGTGTGTGCCCTTCTCTGAAGGTTAGCTCGCCAACAGACCACTCTTGGGCCTGACCTTCTGGGTAGAGGAGCTCTGGCCTTCCAGAATTTCATAGAGTGAATTTTCATTTTCTTCAGTTAACATGGCAGCCCTCCAAAGTTCTTCCTGTTGGTTGGCAGCTAATGTAAACTCAGCACTTCGTCTCCTCCTGCACTAACTGAAAACTAAGGCTGCTACACCTATGGAGGATGGAATGGGAAATTATTCATTTAAATCTCACCGACAGAAATGGAGACTGTGTCAAGAATGTGGCTGTTATTCCCAGAAGAGTATATACACTGTTTTAAACTTACTTGGTACTGAATCATTCCAAAATGTAGCAATACATTCTTTTTTATTTTAAAATTCATAGTGTTTTTCTAAGTTTCCTATTACTTGTTTCATTTGTCTTTTTCTTTCTCTCTCTCGTTTTGTTGGAAACTACATGTTTTTATGAATTGGCAAACTTGGCCTTTGAGTTATACTAGATATATTTCAGGAACAGATCTTACCTTCATATCAATTTTATTATTTCCTTTCTCTCTACTGGGGTCAATTCCTTGATAATCACTGTATTTCATAAACATGTATGAAAAACATCAGGAAATGAATTCACTTAGTTTTTCTTCTTCTCGGTATTTGCCCTTTTTCTTATTTTCTATGACCTCCTTTCCCTCTGAATCTCTGAATCTATATTCAGTCCTATTCTACAATCATGTAGTCAGAGTTACTTTGTTTTGAAGTCTATAGTATGGTCACCCTTGGAGTCTTTGGGGGATTTGTCCAAGGACTTTCTAGCAAACCAAAGTCAGCAGATGCTTAAACCCCTAATAGACAATGGCGTAGAATTTGTATAAAGTCAGCTGCATCCTCCCATATACTTGAAATCATCTCTAGGTGACTTACAACACCTAATACAATGTAAATGCCATGCAAATTGTTACAGTGTGTTATTTTAAAAAAAGAGACAAGAGAAAGATCAGTACATGTTCTGTAGAGATGTAATTTTCTTCCTCTTGTTGAATGTAAGGTATTTTCTGTCTGCAATTGCTTGAATCCTTCGATAGAGAACCTAGAAATACAGAGGAAAGATCATGGCTTGTTTCATCCTGTAATGCTTTGGATACAGTGGTATAACAGTAGTTGCTAATGAACTCCTCACCTATGCACAGACTACTTCCCTAAAGAACTCCAGTAGCAGCCATCCTCTGATGATCATAGACCATGCTCCCTGGAGAAAGTGTGTGTTTCCTGCACCTGACCAACATAATTTCCTTTTCCTCATACCACACAACTATTGCATTAAAGAGTTTGTGGTTCCTTATTGGCTATCCATGCTTATGATCTTCCCTGCTACCAAAATTGAAAAAAAAATATCAAAATGCATGTATAAGATTTAATGTTGTTTTCTCAAAGAGACACTGATAATTGCCCATCTGAACAAACATCAAGGAAATATATATCAAAGTGGGGACCTTCACTGTCAGGGCTGAGCTTCCTATGTCCTCCAAAGCACTCTTTAATTTTCACTATTTTATTCTTAGACAAGGTCATGCATGTATACAGTGAGTTTGGGGCATTTTCTCACATAAAATCCATTACCCTTTCAAAGTCCCCTCTGTAACCCAAAGGACTCTTTTACTTCCAGTCAAACTCTTTCCTACTTTGGTGTTTCCTTCTGTGTTTTTTTCTTTTTCCACCCACTGAGTATGCTTGCATGAGCATGAGTGAGGAGCATTATACCAGAACATGTGTGACTGATGAGTGGCCATACCACTGAAGAACATGGCATCCCCTCCTCTAGTAGCCATTAACCAACAATAGCCCCTAAGGGAGGGCCGAGGCCTTATGAACCCCTCCCCCATACATGATAAAATGCAAAGAGCCCAGTCTTGTGCACATCTTTTGCAGTTAGCCACAGCACCCGTAAATTCATGAGTGCAACAGCCATGTCATGCCCAAAAAACATGTCTAATAGCATCCCTACCAAACCTCGAACTCCCGCACTCTTTTAGCCCTCTTTCAAGACAGTTCCTGAGCCTTGCAGGGAGCTGTATTGTATCTGTCCATTAAGGTCACAGTCACTTTTCCAGGATTTGGTGAATTGCAAATCTCTGCAATAAGTGCACATGAAGATGCTCCTCTGACCAAAGCTGAAAACAGCACCACTCTACAGGTATAGATGTGAAGTGTTTTGAAGGCAGTTTGACACATGTCTATTTAACATAGAAACACCAGGAGGTTCATTCTGCCCTAAAGTCTATGTCCTTTGTAGACACAGGCTTTTGACTATGTTTATAAACCCAGATATGAGTTCCCTGCTGTAGAAGAGATTCAAATCCTATTGGAAAGTAGTTGGTACCTCTATATTAGCCATGTCACTATGGCATTGGTGGACAATTCCTGCCAATTATACAAATTGTAATTTATGGTTACCACAGCTTATTGTGATCATTAATCACTCTTCATAAGGACAAGGGAAAACCCAGCTTTATTAGCCTCTTGTTTATCAAGGATAAAACCTCTAAATTTTTAGCTGGTTAGTATGTCTTTGAGCCCAGCACTCAGGAGGTAGAAGCAAGCAGATCTCTAAGTTCAAGGCCAGCCTGCTCTACAGAGTGAGTTCTAGGACAGTCAGGGATACACACAGAGAAACATTTCTTGAAAATAAAAAAAGGAAAGATAAGAAAACAACAAAACCCTCCAATTTTCAGTGTCTTTCATATGGTGTTTTTATTGATCTTTTTTAAATCTTTAATATGAAACCCCTTCTCCTTTTTTATTTTGTCTCCTTTTTCAATTATTTGACACATAAGCTACGGAGCAAACCTTGGCTTGGATTTCATGTGAGCACATTTCTAATGTTTGCAATCCCCCAAAACCTCAAATAAGTTTGGTGTTTGTGGAAAGTAAGCAAATGTGTCCCCAAAAGATATTTCTAATCCCCAAACCTGCAAATGTTTCACTCTGCATAGCAAAAGGGACTTTGCAAAGTAACTAAATTAATGACTTGAGATTTTCTGTGGTTATCTAGAGACACCAGTGAAATCACAAAGGTTATGGAAAGAGGGACAAGAAAAAATAAAAAGAGGAAACATGAACCAGAAACAGAGGTCAAAGCGATGCATCCATGAACCAAGATGTGATTGCTAATTTTGATTGTCAAGTTAACTGCATCTAGAATCCACTCAAACCTAAGTAGTTAGGCACACCCATTAGGAATTTTCTTAATTGAATCAACTGAGATGAGACGACCACCTAAATCTAGATTCACTTGAGGTCAGAAGATCTACCCTCGGTCTTGGCCACACTTTCTAGTGGCAGCCTACATAGAAAGACATGGAAGAAGAAAACTTTTGCTTTCTTGCTTGCTTGTCCTCAGACTCACCGGCCAGTTCATATGTGCTGATACTAAAGCAGTCACTGCAATTAGAACCTGCTTCTGCAGGATTCCAACATAGACTGAAGACGACCTAAGATATCCAGTCTCATGAACTAAACAACTACCTGATTCTTGGTTTTTCCAACTAAAGACAGCCATTGTTGGACTCAATGGCCCACAGCTTGGAAGCCACTCTAATAAATATCCTTTTAATATATATTCATTCCATAAGTTCTGTTCCTCTAAAGAACTGCAACTAAAACCAGAAGTGTGGACAATCCCTATAGTTAGAAGAAGAAACCATATTTTTCCCTGAGCCTTTGGTAGAGATGCAGTTTAGCCAGACTTAACTTGGGATCAGGAATATCTGTCTTGGCTTTTTACCTCCAAAACTATAAGGTAGGAACCCTGTGTTGTTTTAAGGTACCAGGTTTGAGAAGATTCAGTACAGCAACCACAGCATAACAATGAGTGTCCTTCTGTCCTTTAGTGCCCTGGTTCACCACATCTATCACATGATGAGAAAAGCCTGCTACTTGTTGATATTATTTTCTCTTTTTTTCATGCCTGCATTTCACTGGGGCCTTTCAAGGAGAACAGGAGAATTCTGGGAAGAGGAAAGCCCATTCCTTCGCAGTTGTGAGCCTGCCACAGAAGAAGCAAGATGTGACTGCCTCGCTGAAAAAGGTACTGAGCCATGTGGCTAACACAGATAAGAATAACGGGCTAACATAAGTTGTAAGAGTTAATAAGAAGTCTGAGCTAATGGGCCAATCAGTTTATAGTTAATGTAGACCTCTGTGTGATTTCTTTGAGACTTGATGACTACCAGAACGGGGCAGCACCAGAACCTGGTAGGACAGAAAGTTCTATCAACAACATATAGCTTCCCGGCCTGCCTACACTACTCTACAAACAGCTGTCTGTGTATTTGACCCATGTCATGCTAGGAAAGAATGGAGACAGCTCTTGACAGGAGCTGTGATAAAACACCATGGCCAAGCCAATTTATAAAACATTTGCGTGGATTTACATAGAGTCTATGATCATCAAAGCAGGGAGAATGGCAGCAAGCAGGCAGGCACGGTGCTGGGGCAGTCACTGGGAACTCACATCTTGAGATACAACCATGATGCAGACAGAGAGTAAGAAAACTGGGAGTGATATGGGCTTTTGAAACCTCAAAGTCTGCTCCCAGTGGCACACCTCCTCCAACAAGGCCACATCCCCCTAATCCTCCCCAAATAGTTCCACCAACTAGAGATCAAGTAATCAAACAGGTGAGCCTATGAGGGCTCTTCTAATTCAAACCACCCTAATATGTCTCTCTTTCCAAAACTGTTCTGTCCTCCAGAAATTAATCCACATTTTTGTTTTCAATTGACATGAGAGATTTATCTCTCACCTTATGTCCAACATTTCTTATCTGTGACACTGGGTTTACTCACATGGTGGAGAACGTGAAATCATTCATCTCTGGGTCTCTTCATACAAGGTACCAGTTCCATCCTTGGAAACTTGACTCTAATGATTTCTTAATGGACCCATCTCTAAATACCACCATTAAGGCTATAAATTGTGAATAGAGAGGGAAGCATACCAACTAATCTATTAACACACATAATCAACCACTTCTCTAGGCACCCTTAGCAGTTAATTATAGAATGGTGCAAAAAGCAAAATATACTACAAGTGCTCAGTTAATGTAATAAACAGAGCCTTGGCATCACCGAAAGCAAAAACTGGGCATAATGAATGCTTCTTGCTGATATAGTTGGGACAGTGTGTGTGTGTGAGAGTGTGTGTGTGTGGTCATGTATGTATACACGCAAACAGCTGTTTATTGGCCTAGTTAGTGTAATACATTTTAAGGACAATTTTACATTCATGGCAAAAATTAGGTTTAAATTTCCACACTCTCTTCCTGCCCTACCCATGCATAACTTTTACCACTATCAATATTCCCCAGCAGTGCAGCAAATGTGTCATAATAAATGAATCTACATTAATAACTCATTATATATTGAAGTCCACTGTTTGCATTAGTGTTCACTTTCTGTGTCGTGCAGTCCATGGGTTTGGGCAAATGTAGCTTCCAGCAGTTGGGCCTCAGAGAAAGTGGTTTCACTGCTCTTAAAGCCTGTCACTCCACCTATTCATCTCTCCTTCTCCTCTCCTAGCAACCACTTATCTCTGCCTTGCATCCATTTGCCTTTTGCACAATGCTTTGTAGTTGGACTCATACTGTATGCAGCCACTTTGAGCATCTTTCTGTTATCAATGTGCTTCTAAGCTTTCCTCTGTCTTCTCGTACTTTGAAAGCCCATTTCTTTTTAGCACTAAAAGTCATTTCACCCTCTGGATTTAACCAGAGTGTGTCCATTCAGGTGCTGAAGAATATTCTGGATGCTTATAAGCTTGAGTGTCATTGCCTTTGTGTAGGTGTGAATACAGATGCTATAAATACCCCCACATAGGTTTTTATGTGCTCATAAGTTTTTAGTTCATTTGGGTAAATAGCAAAGACACGATTGTAGATGCATTTTTTGTCACCAGTTCCCAAATAATGACATGGAGACTTCTTATTAATTATGAAAGCTTGACTTGAGCTTAGACCTGTTCCCAACTAGTCTTTATAACTTAGATTAACCTGTTTATAATAATCAACATTCTGTCACATGGCTCATTACCTGTCCTCCATCCTGTATATCCAACTTCTTTCACATCTCACTGGTGAAGCTCCACCTCTATGACTCTTCCCCCAAGTTCTTTCTCCCCAGAAGTCCTGCCTATCCTTTCCTGCCTGGTTGTTACCCATTCAGCTCTTTATTAAACCAATCAGAAGGTGTCTTAGGCAGGTGAGGTAAAACAGAGACATTTTCACACAGCGTGATCAAATATCCTGCAACACACAACCATCAGATTAGTTGTGTTGAACATTGGAAGAAACTGCCCAACTGTCCTATAATATGATGTTCTGTTTTCATTTCACATCAGTTGTAGATGGGTGCTTTTGTGGCTCCACATCCTCACGAGCATTTTGGTATTTCCGGTGAATTTGATTTTGACCATTCTGGTAGGTGAGCAGTAACAATGTATTATTATAAATTGTAAGCCCCATGTTATGTGTGATAGTGAACATATCTCCTTATGCTTATTTGGCTTCTGTATATCTACTCTAATAAAGTCTTTCATGGGGCTCTTGACCAGGTAACTTACTTCCATATTGTGACTTGTCTCCTCATTCTTTTGAGATGGGCTTCTTTTTAACAATAAAAATAAAATACTAAATTAAAATAAATGAGCCTACTTTTTTGGTACCTATTCATGAGGTAATAAATCTATGTGAATCCATGTTGATGTCTTATGATTTCTACAGTTTCTCTCTAACCATGTTCTCTATTCATTTACATGGATCCTCTACTTATAAACAATAGGAGGTTCATGGAGGCAAAAATCTCAGTGCTTCCTGGGAGGTCAGCTGACAGAGGAAGAGGATGTCAATTGTCTGGGAACCAGATTTCTTCAAGCTATTGGATTTCTTCTTCTTCTTCTTCAACAACAACAACAATAAAAAAAAACTTAGAAAAGAACAGGTTTTTCATTTGCTTTTATGAGAAGAAAGTAACCAAACATAAAGTCACAATAAAGCCTGAATGAAATCATCTAACACTAGGATGCATTTTGAGTGGAAAAAAATCATTTATGATCTCATTCAGAATTTTCTGGAAAATAACAACACACAAGGAAAGTACCTATAAAAATTATAAGTACCATTTAAAAAATTCTGGCAAGGGTTCAATTCTTTTGGGGGGCTTGAAGTCTCAACCAAAATATCCCTTGGGTGTGGTGGTAACAAAATGTGATGGTGAATGAATATATACGGGTAAGTAGGAGAATGCTGAGAAGTACTGGTATTGATAACCACTGATGCTAAGCTCCACCTTTGGTACTCTTTGACTCTCAGAGAAACTCTGGGATGATTTTCTCAGCTTTACTAATGTGAAGACACTGGGACCCTGGCACATGCTGGGTGATCAGTTCACAGCAAGTATCAACTGAACAGTTAGCAAAGACTGGCTCAATATTTATTCTTCTTTCATATTTCTGTAATCTTTATAATTTCTAAATGTTCTTTGCTTAAATATACTAATATTTTATCATCTCTCAGAAAAAAAACAGAGAAACAACATGGCCCTAAAGGATTCTTTGACTGTTCCTAGGACCCTTGCCAATTTAAGAGAAAAATAGAAGTGGTATAGATCAGAATACTGAGATAGGGCCTGGTGGCCCTCCCTGTCATATTCAATGGGAACAAGACCAAGTGCTGTGACCTAGACAAGTACCTTCTCCCTGCAGGCATGCTCAGTCAGCTGTTCTTAAAGCATCTAGGGTCACTTTATGTTGTCTACCTTCTAACACTCTTATACTATGTGGTAAGAGGAGTGAGCAGGCTGCATCCCACTGCCTGGCTTGCTTAACCCCCGAAATAACCACACAGAAATTGTATTAATTAAATTACTTCCTGGCCCATTATCTCTAGCCTCTTATTGGCTAACTCTCACATCTTGATTCAACCCATTTCTAATAATCTGTGTGTTACCACGAGGTCATGGCTTACCAGGAAAGATTCAGCATGTCTGACTCTGGCAACTCCATAGTGGCTCTCTCTGCCTGCCTTCTTTCTCCCAGCATTCAGTTCTCCTTTCCCAGCCTATCTAAGTCCTGCTCTATCAAATGGCCAAGGCAGTTTCTTTATTCACCAATGAAAGCAACACAAATACAGAAGAACCTCCTATGATAATCTAAGCAGTAAGGTAACATGGTAAGAGAGAAGCACTTTTGATCCTGCAGCCTCAGCAACATTATGGAGGTGAGCATTTCTGATCCTTAGCCTCACCACACCTCAGCTAGTAAGCCTTTCTCCTCACATGATGCCTCCTTATGTTCATTTCTTGTCTCTTGTCAATCCATTGCACCACCCTAGCACAAAAAAGCTTAGTCCATAGAAATACTAAAAATATTCACTCATTTTTTTTCTAGAAATTCACCTTAGCATATGTTGAGAAATGTATACAAATATTTACAACCTCTTGTGTTTACAGTATCCTTATCTATATAAGCACAACATTAAAAAAATTATGAGTCATAGCTAAGTAAATTATGATTGTTCATCCACCCAACAGAATAATACTTGTAGGAATTCCTTCAGGCAGTAGCCTTTAAGATACCAGCCCACTTGGGCATGGCCTCTTATACTATCAATGCCAACATAAAGCACGTGCTTGCTTTCTCTCCCAGCTTCTAGATTCAGTTCCTGTTCACCATTCATGCAGAGGACTGTGATCTGTGAGTCTACCCCTAAATAAATAACAATTTGTTATACTCAATTCTGAGCTAGTGTGGGATTAATTTGTAACTTCCATCTTCATATGGTGTCCTACATGGACCTCGAACCCATGACCCTGAGATGAAAAGTCTCATGCTCTACTGACTTAGCTAGCTGGGCATGTGGACAACTATATCCACATAAAACCTGAGAGATCTTGGAAAGTAATTCTAGACATAAAAGAACAGAGTTAAGCACAACTTCTTGGTGGCAGCATTTTCTTAGGTGGGCTTTGTTTGTCAGAGGCAAGCACGTCTCATTTAAGAGAGATTTCCTGACTCAGCTTAGCCGCAAAAACCTTGCAGCTCTTTTAAGATACCAAACCACCAAACACTTAAATGGTTTTTATGAGTAGCCAACAGCATGCTTCTTGGTGGTGGCAGAGATCTTGAAACTCCATGGATTGTGATAAAAAAAAATGGTTCCTGCCAGTACCTCTGCCATGAAGCTAGACTCTCAGAAAGCTAAGGAATGGGGTGGATCCAGCCATCCAAAACATGGCGTTAATCCTAGCCATATTGCTTAGCAAATTAAAGACTCATGTGGTCAGGAAAAGAGAGATCTACAGTAAAGATAGATTCAGATGGAAAAAATCCTCTAAATGGTTTACAGTGTGTTAAAAAATATATATGTAGACTTGGAAGAGAAAAGAAAAAGGATAAAGTCCTTTAAAAAACAAGAGAGAGAGAGAGAGAGAGAGAGTAGTTGGGTGTGGTGGCACACACCTTTAATCCTAGCTCTTGGGAGGCAGAAACAGGCAGATCTCTGTGAGTTCAAGGACAGGTAGGTCTGCAGAGTGAGTTCCAGGATAGCCAAAGATACACAAAGAAATCCTATCTCAAAAAAAAAACAAAATTAAAAATAAAATAAATAGAGTTTAAAATAAAGTCATTTAAAGATGGAAAATACATAGAGAATCTGTATATTATATGTTATTGTGTTGTCTTTGAATTGTTTGATAGCTGAGGAAGGAGTAACAGCTACTAAAAGACATTTGATTATACTCGCTGCTAGATTAAACCAACATATATATTTTGAAAATTCCTTGACTTCAAAATTTAAGTCAAATATTTGTTACTTTGGAGAAGAGGTCTTGTTTCTATTTCCACAGGAAATGAGGAGCTGTGGGTTCATTCTGGGTTAAGAAAAATCAGGTTTGATCAAGGAAGACACCCTGAAAAAAATCTCCAATAGGAGCTGATGGCCCAGATGATCCAACATTTCAGAGGACCTCTCTTGGAGTTTCCTCTGAGTTCTACATCCAGCACAGCCTCAAGACTGTTGACTTAGATGATCAAGCCTCACAGAATATTCCAGTCAGGACCTGACCATAATCCTAAATTTTCTTTAGGTCCCCAGAAGATTATCAGTGCCCCAATCAGCAGGAAGAAGCCTAGAAAACTATGTCCACATTCCCAAAACTGGATTATAGATGATTGTTTTTGTTTAGAGTGTTAGTTACAAGTTATTATGGATAATGGTCAGGAAGAAAGCTAAATAAAGGAGATTAGATCCAGAGTTCTTGTTTTGAAAAAAATTGGAGGGGGTGCTGTGGGATAATGGTCTTGTACCCTGTAAAGAATTGTCACTTATATTGGTTTAATAAAATGCTGATTGGCCAGTAGCCAGGAAAGTATAGGTGGGGTGACCAGAACAGGAGAATTCTGGGAAGAGGAAAGGCTCAGTTTGCAGTTGTCACCCAGATACAGAGGAAGCCTCACTTGACAGAAGGTACCAAGCCACATGACTAATACAGACAAGAATTATGGGTTAATGTAGGATAGAAGAGTTAATAAGAAGTCAGCTAATAGGCCAACTAGTTTATAATTAATGTAGGCCTCTGTGTGTTTCTTTGGGGCTGAATGACTGCGGGAGGACAGAAGCCTGTCAACAAAAGACTCAGGCAAATTTACATGTTTTCAGTTTTTTTTTTAAATGAGATTTTCATTACTATAACCAGATCCCATTGACTATACTCAAGAGAGATCCTATTGGGCTAAAGAAAAAGTTCTAAAACTGACCTAGGATAATAGTTGCAATAAATGGTGAATCTACTAAAAATCATCGTGTTAAGCACTTAAAATGTGTGAATTGCATGGTGTGCAAAATATGCTTCAATAGAGTTATAAAATGATTGTCAGTTCCTAAGGACCTCAAATGCCACTGTCAGTCATTGGTCAGGTAGAGGTGTGTAGAGACTACTGAGCATGCTGTGTAGATAGACCTGGTTTTCTCTGTGGTTGTTGACTCTACTCCTATGACTCTTATTCTTAGTCTTCCTGAAGAAATGCATTAAGAAGAGTCATCTTCAGTACCTGTATAATTCCTTTAATGGCACCAAACCCCACTAAGTCAGGGGAAAATTGAGATGCCTCTGAACCTATTCTGGTCTTGAAAGTGTGCTGACCTGATAAATAGGAAGCAACAGATGCCCTGGGTGGTTAAGAAAGCACACATGCCAGAGGGTAGGGGAGGAATGTCATGAATGCACAGGTTGTCGCCCCAAGAAAGTTTTAGGATCTGGTGCCCTAAAGCATATCCAGGCGACCCTTACAATATAAAGAGAAAGCTGGCAAACCACAAGAAAGCCCATGGGAAGAAATAGCTGAATCAACTAGACAGGAGTACTTACTTTCATAGTGGAAGAGATAGATGGGGCTAAAACAGTTAAAAGGTAGTCTGGAGAAACAGTGCACACTTTTAGAAGGTGGTTCAAATACTCTTGGTTTGAAGAATGGCCTTATTGAGGCTTTTCATGGGAGGCATGCATCTTCTTTATGGCTCTTTCTCCCAGGATAGAAGGTGGAAGAGTTGGTACTTCCTCTTACTTCTTCCTTCTTGACACCTGGGAGATTGGCTCCAGCTTAGGTCTGAGCAACTGGGCATTCTCATACCAAATTCTGTACTGATGTCAGCCAGACGGCTGAAATAGGAATGCTGGTGGAGTCCTAGGCTGCCTGCCTCTGCTATAAGCTTCACTCTCTCTCCTTCTACTTTGTCTTCTGCCTTTCGCCGGCCCAGTTCCACCTTCTCAGTTGCTGTAAACACCTCAACAACCATTATTTCCTAATTGACTGACTTGGATCCATTTTTTAGCTCTTGAACCTGCCCTGAGTATAACAAGTGGACTTTGTTCTGAGCAACCCTCAAAATGAAATGTCTCTGATAATTTTGGTTTTTATTTTAACTATGGTTATTTGAAGTAATCTGATGACGTAGGGAATAATGATGGAGAGGATAATTCCCATACATTTTTGCTGATGTTCAACCAAATCAGGGAGCAGCAAAGAATGGGAGAAAATAAAGAAAACCTCTAAAAATATTTCACAATTATGTATGGAGTGTATGATACATGCATGTAAAGTCTTTCAGATTTTTTTTAAACAATTTATCCACAGTTTCATTTTTTGCTATTATACTTATATTTCTCCTTTCCTTTTGCTCCCTTTGAGCCCTTCATATGCCTCTCCTTGCTCTCCCTTAAATTCAGTCTTTCTCATTAATTGTTATTGCATGCATATATGTGTATACATATATTCCTAAATGTAACCTGCTCAGTCCATATAATGTTACGTGTATATATGTTTCTACAGCTGACCCTTTGGCACCCAGACAATTAGTTGGTGTGGTCATCCCTGGCACAAAATATTTTTATTTGAATTTAAAAAAAACCTTAAGAAATCATTTGTAAAGATGTCATAGATACTAATGAAATATCATAATTTTAAATGAGACAGAATGAAAAACTTCATTTGGAAGTTCAGACAGGAGAATATAGAAGATCCATAATTAAAAGAAAGCACACAATACTCATATTATTCTAATGCACATGCACATACTGTATTATGTATACAGTATATATGTTCACACATAAAATATATATTATATACACAATACATATGCATGTTATATATAGAGATAGATTATATGAATATGCATGCATGTATATTATAATACACACATGCATTAAACATATATACATGCACATATATTATATACAAATATGCAAACAGTGTAGAAATTCTGCTGAGTCATAAGACAGGTTAGACACCAGCTTTCCTTGATTAGCTATCAATATAGAAATGATTGAATTATATACAGTATACCATCCTTTGCCAGAATAGCATCCTCCTGAGGCCTGTTCAATGGAGTCAAATGTGAAGAGTAAGCCAACCCTTCTAATCCCATCACAACGAG
Source organism: Ondatra zibethicus (assembly GCA_004026605.1). Taxonomy (NCBI): domain Eukaryota; kingdom Metazoa; phylum Chordata; class Mammalia; order Rodentia; family Cricetidae; genus Ondatra; species Ondatra zibethicus. Next base: position 105,069 of record PVIU01003888.1, on the reverse strand, counting down.
AGCAGAAGATAATAGAAGAAACTGTGGAGGGACAATGCAGTCCCTTCTCTGAGTAACATCATCCTTATTTCCTAGCTTGAACGCAAAGCAATATTTCTTAAATCCTATTAATGGAGTTCTAAATTTCTTCTTAGTGACTCAAAGGAAAAGCATAGAAAACATTCAACAGATATTGAAGTTGCTTGGGGACCACTCCATTAGTTTACAGAATCAGCTATGGGACCTAGTTAATTTTAAAAACTTATATAGCTACTTTGAATAAAGATGATAAACTTTAATCTTCAGTCTAAAAATTTATATGCATTTTGTGTTTCTACTGTTCAATGATTCATAAGCTTATCAGTGTAAATAACAGAAGTGGATCGATGAAATCATTGACTCTTCCAAGCTCTTTAACTTTGAATCTCATAGCCCATTTTTCTACTGCTGTGTCAAAACACTGTGACCAAGGCAACTTATAAAATAAAGCATTTAATTTGGGGGCTCACTGTTCCAGAGGGTTAGAGTCTATAGCCATCATGACAGGGAACATGGCAGCAGACAGGCACACATGATATTGAAACAGTATCTGAGAGCTCACATCTGATCGACAAGCACAAGGAAGAGGGTGAGGTGAAAGAGAGAGGTGGGGAGAAACAAGTGGGAATGACTTGGGTTTTTGAAACCCCTAAGCCTGCCAAAGTGGCACACCTCCTCTGACAAGGTCATACCTCCTAATCCTTCCCAAGCAGTTTCACCACCTGAAGGCCAAGCATTTAAATAAAGAAGCCTATAGCAGACATTCTCATTCAAACCATCACAGCCTCCCTATACAAAACTCTGCATCTCTGTTCATCTTACCAAACCTCTGTTAATCTAAAGAGTGGAATCCTAATGACCTTGTCTTGTACTGAACTGGCAAGATGTGTAGCTGCATAACAAAATAGCCAAGGCTCCCCAAAGAGCACAGTAACAGTGTCTTCCCGGGGGTTTGAACTTAGGATTCCTCACTCAGCCTCTCTTTGACCTCAGCACCACTCTGCTATAATTCTACCCTTTCCTCATTATAATCCATCTGAGATCTTGAAAGTCCCATCAAAGAATCCTGAAGTTGTAATATAAACTAAGTAGCAAGTGATTTCTATATTTTTCAATAGGAACTCATTCTACACTCAAACTAAATGTGATCAGTTTGCAGTCAGTCCATAAAATTTTTTTATGATTTTTTTTATTCCAGCAAAGTAATATAATGTCTTTTAAGAATAAGTTTCAATGACTGCCCAGATTTATAATGCAGAAACATGGAACTCATCACTCCTGTAGGATGCACTGCTGCAATTTTGGTCTGCCTGCCTATACAAAATCCTACATTAAATATGTTGGCACTATGTCAGTTTTTATGGCAGAAAATAGATGTATTTCTCAGTTATTAACTATGCATTTTATTAGAGAATTGTGGAAGTTAAAGCATAGTAATAAAGGGTGAAGAAATGAAAAAAATTCTACCCCAGTGACAAGAGAGTCATGCTATTATAGCAAGTGTGAACTAAGCTGCAGACAGCTTCATAATAATGCCAAAGGTGAACATTTGAATTTCATTTACCTTTTAAAAAATAAATTACTTCCATTTGCAATTAGTATCTCAAATGCTAAAAAAAAACTAGAATCAAATTTAGTTAGGGAAATGAAAGTCTTGTACACTGAACACTATAAAACATTGCCAAAGAAATTAAAGAAAGCCCCAATAAAGCAAAGACACTCATGCTATTGGGTTATAAGATTTAAAATTAAGACATTAAAATTGCTCAGTTATCTACATATTCCATCTAATATCTATTATAATGTTCTTATTGAAATAGAAAAGTCAATCCTCAAATTCATGCAGAATCATAATTATAAGATTATGATTCAGGGATCCAGAATTATAAGAGCCAAATCTAGAGCCAAAACAATCTTAATAAAGAAAGGCCAGGTTAGAACACATGATTTCAATTTCAAAACACAATATAAAGTCAGAGATAATGAAAAATACTCAGCATCATTGTTAGGGAAATCGAATAATCAAAGCTGTAATGAGGTACTATGTTACTTACACTACGATGGTGTTGATAACAATCAATAGAAAACAATCATTGGTGGGGAAATTCTAACCCTCACACTTAGCTTGCAGGAGTTTAAAATATGGCAGCTGTTGTGCGAAACAGTTGCAGGCTTTCCAAAAATGATAATCATAGAATTACCATCCCGCCTGGTACCACAAAGAAATGAAAACAAATATCCAAGCACTACTCACAATAGCCAAAAGCTGGAAATAATTCAGTAGTCATCCACATTGGAGACACTTGAGATGGAGAGACTGTCTAGGCTCACGAATCTGAAGAATTAATCTTACGGAAACGACTACCCTACAAAAAGCAATTTGCTATTCCATACAACCTCAACCAAAATTCCAATGTCATTTTTCACAGACAAAGAAAAATAAACAATAAAAAATATATGGAGGCATGCAAGACCAAGGATAGTCAAAACAATTCAAAACAAAAAGAATACTGTAAGAGGTATCACCACACCTGATTTCACATTATACTACAGAACCATAATAATAAATACAGCATGGTCCTTGAACAGAAACATAGGCCAGCGAAATAGAATAAAGAACCCAGATACAAATCCACAGAACTACAGCAGCTTGAGTTTTTATAAAGATGCAAAAAACACGCATTGGAAAAAAGACATCTTCAGCCAATAGTATTAGGAGAACTGGATTTCAACATGGAGAAAATAAAAGGAGATAATTTCTGTCACCGTACACAAAACTCAACTCCAAATGGGTCAATGGCTTCAAGATAAAACCTGATACCCTGAAACTTGTAGAGAAATCCTAAGGTGTATACCTCAACTTATGAGCACAGGTCTGGGCTGCTCTGAACCTTTATCTGAGAAGCCTGTTTTCAGATGCCCATCAATGGATGAATAGATAATAAAAATGTGGTACAAACACACAAGGGGTTTTTAAGATTTATTTTAGTCTTTCAGTGTGTGTGTGTGTGTGTGTGTGTGTGTGTGTGTGTGTGTGTGTGTGTGTGTGTGTAGATATATGTGCACATGAGTGAAGATGTCCATAGAATCCAGAATGGGGCATCTGAAACATTGGAGCCAGAATTGTGGGTTGTTGTGAGCTATCTGGCATGGATACAAAGAACTAAATTCAAGTCCTCTGCAAAAGTAGTATGAGCCCTTAACTACTGAATAACTTTACCAGCTCCCTACAATAAAATTCTATGCAGCTGTAAAGAAAACTGAAATTCACAGGTAAATGGTTGAAGCTGAAAACAATCATTTTGAGGGAGGAACCCCAACCCAGAAAGGCAGATACCACATTTTCCCTCTTAGAGATGAATGCTAGCTTTTAATCTATATGTGTGTTTACATCAGAATATCTGTAGATGTCAGGAGATGAGATAGGACCCATGAGGGGAGAGATTCCGAGGGAATGCAACCAGTAGAACACAGTGGCATGAAGGGAAAAAGAAGAATGAGAGGCAGGAAGAGTTAAGTGGGGTGACTGATGGCAATGCAGAAGAATACGAGTGGAGAAGGGCTAGCTAACAGGAAAGACTTTAGAAAACATTTAGAAACCTACTACTAAAGAAACTGTGTAAAATCCAAACATACATATATCAAGGAATGTGAATAGAGATAGCCTATAACAGGGGAAATGATGCCTTTCCCACATGCCATTGGCTACCACATTAAAAGGCCAGCGCTAGGAATGGGTTACCTTTTTGGGACTTTGTAGCAGCATTTCAAATGTATTTTAATAAACAAAGACTCCCAAAGATCTGAGAGTGAAACAGTCCCACTGGCCAGCCTTACAGACCAGGTTATGGTAAAACACACCTTTAATCTCAGTAGCCAAAATGACACACACCTTTAATCCCAGTAGCCACCCTAGTTGCCATAGAAATCAGGTGGTGCATGCCCTTAATCCCAGTGACTGGTGTACACCTTTGATCCCAGCCCTAGAGAATACAAGATGGGGTGAGACAGCTCTCTGACGCAGTCTCCTTCTGAGATTCTGGCAGGCAAGTTCACCATTTCAGACTGAGGTCAAGGTAAGAGCCAGTGGCTGGCTGTTTTGCTTTTCAGATCTTCAGGTTGAACCCCAGTTTCCGGTCCTGAGCTTTCATTTAATCGTGCTTCAGGAGTTGTTGGCCAGTGATATTCCATAGACCCCTGACCATTTTAGGTATTCCCATATCTCTTGGTAACTTTCTCTTGGAACTTGATGATGAGTCCCAATTGGTGAAAGACACCTCATATCTAAGGCACAAGACATGGAGAATTTAAGCTGGTGTTGACCTGGAAGTTTTATCTCTAGTACCTGGATTTTACAGTGCTGGAAGGTGCTACTCACAGTTCTATGACAGAAAATTTATCAACAGTCTTACCCAGCTGTGAACACTGTGAGCTACCAATAGTGAACAACCTAGTAAGATATGCCCATTGGTGCAATAGCTGCATGAATGTCATGGTGGTAACCAACCACTTTATTATTGGATTTAAATCTGCACTGTACAAGATCGAACCCAATCCTGTTACTGTTAACTAGAGAAATAAAAGTCATAGCTAGGTGGATCATAAGGCTTAAGGGAGAACAGATCATTTTTCTACTAAGTAGATATAGTATTAAATTGCCTTCAGTAAATTCTTATATTTATTTCCAATATGTTAGTGCATTGCTGGATCTTCATCAGAGGAGCTTCCTTTTGCAATAAATGGTGATAAACAAAGACCCACAACTAGTCAACATGCAAAGACCCAAGCCTGTGAAGTGCTCAGCCCTAAAAAGGACATTTATACCATGCTCCTTCCTCCCAAGATTCAGGGATCATCACAGACAAATGGACAGGAAGACTGTAAGTCAGAGGTCGAGGAGAACTGCTTTTAAGAACAGTCTTTTGTGGTCACTACAGGGATATTGCACATATGAACTCACAGTGGCTATGACTGCATGCACAAGGCCTGTCAACCAGGACTCCAGGAGAGGAGCTTCCAAAGTTTCACCCATAGTTGAGAAACTATTGGCAGCTGATAGCTGCTAGGGGAGTAGGAGTCAGTTTTCTTTGAATGTGGCCTCTGCTAGACTGTCCTTGCTTCAGTGAATGACTATATGCCTATGCATAAATGGGAAACACTAAGACTCAGTGGATTTAAAAGAGAACACCTAATGTTAGGAACAAAAAATGGCAGGGGGACTAGACAGAGGTATTGTAGGGTGAGTATGGGGTGGATTTGATTAAACACTGTATTCACACAGGAAATTCTCAAACCAGGAATTTCAAAGGAAAAATAAATAAAATGTGCACTTTAATAGTGGATTTTATTTTTTAAATTTCACCTCATTATTTTTCTTAATGAATTAGTACCAATTAAAGGATATTTTTCATTTGTTTGCCTCCCTATGACTTGACCTTAGGTGAAAGTTTGATGTGTTGAATGAACTGATGCACAAAAGCTTAGGGTCTCCCAAGGGAGTCTGATGTGTCTTTTATGTGGAGACAGGGACAAAACCCTTTTACCAGGGCTCTAAGATCTCACAAGGACCATGCAGGTTCAGTACTGTGGACCCTGACAATAAGCCATGATATTATTTCTCTGAAATAAAGTGAAACCTCAACTGAATTTGCTTTGATAATTGGAAACTGCCTCCATTCAGAAGGAAATGATAAACTCCTGCCCTATTAAACCTCCTGCCTCCATATGCCCACAGGAAAACATTAGTGAGTCATTATATAATCTGATAAAACATCTCCTACCCTTTGGTTTTAGTGTTTTGCTCTTTAACTATTCTATTTCTTGTCAAGCACATTTAATATTCCTGCATACAAAGTGCAAAGACCAAAAGTCAGCCATTTTCTAACACTACCTCAGCTTTCAGATCTCAATGAAAATTCTGCCCCTCATTGTTTGGCTTCATCTTAAACTCCCTGTCTGCTGATCCAGGGAAATGAAGGGGTAATAAAATCAGAGTGTGCATTGAAGCATTTGATCCTGTTGGACGTTGGAGGGGAGGGATGTCCAAGCCCACCCCATAATGTTGCTGCATTATTCTGGATAAACACTCCGGCATCCGAAGTGTAATCTATTCAGGATGATGGCACATTACAATGAAACTGTAATGTGTGTGAAGAATTCGTAGGCATCTGTCACGCACTATTTAACTAAACAGTTTTCCAGTCCCGTCTTTTAGAGTGGCAATTTTTAACACCTTCATAAAGCAACAACATAAAAGAAAGAACAATCTGACATCTCTTCAAAAAGACAGCCATCGTCCTTCACCAAAGCACAGCGGGAGACTCAGATTTCCTGACTTTAGATGATGCAGAGCTATGGGGAATCCCTGGAGTCCTTAAGACAATTAAGTGACTAAATGACATAGAAAATCAGTTAGATTCCTTAGTCAAGAAAGAAATAAAAATTACTCACTTGATACAGGTTTGCTTGTTTATAGTACCATAGGAAGTCATTTGTTTTTCTTTGCTGTTTCATCTGCCTCTACTTTTTCCTCCAAATCTGAGCACCCTGTTTGAAAGGTACAGTTTCCAAATAACCAATGATCCAGCTTAAGACATTAGTGCCCCAATCAGCAGGAGAAAGAGCAAAGATAGATTATTAATGAGGTCACAAAGGCAGTCACAAAGAGCTCTCCCACAGATTCCCACAGATAACAGGTTCCAAGTCCCTAGGGAATTCAGCAAAACCAGCACAAAAGCAAGAGTCAGTGAGGTGAGAAGACATTCCTAAAATTAAAAAACAATCATTTTAATGTGACATATAATAGCCTTAATGGAGAGAATTTAGAGTTCCAAATAATACATGGATAATACATAATAAAGAGTTTACCTGAAATGAAAGTCAGCTGACATTACCACACCTTTTTGGCTTTCATAAATAATTTTTTATTGTTTTTATTGAACTACATATTTTTCTCTACTCCCCTCCCTTCATTTCCCCTCCCCTTCTACCCTCTCCCATGATTCCCACACTCCCAATTTACTCAGGAGATCTTGTCTTTTTCTACTTCCCATGTAGATTAGATCCATGTATGTCTTTCTTAGGGTCCTCTTTATTGTCTAGGTTCAAGGACATGTGTTCAACTATGTTCATAGCAGCTTTATTTGTCATAGCCAGAACCTGGAAAAAATCTAAATGCTTCTCAATCAAAGAACAGATAAAGAAGATGTGATACATTTACACAATGGAGTACTACACAGCAGAAAAAATAATGTCACCTTGAAATTTGCAGACATTACAATCTTAAGACCCTTCCTTGTTAGAAACTGCATTTATCTCACTGACTGAATACAGGTTCAACTATTTCAGACCCCACTGAGTTCATGTAATTTCAGTGAAGATGCAGGGTGAGCAATGACCCTAGAGAAAAGTCATCATCCTTTCTCAGGGAGGGGAAGGTTATTCCTAGAATGATGGTGTCTCCGGGTGGACCCAAGAGGTCAAGGACAACAGTATTTGTTACCTGTTCCACCAAGCAAATTCATAAAAGTGGGCAGATTTAACACCCTTACATGGCTGTGACCCTTAAGCTACTGCACCACGGTGGGGATTCTGGGAAGGGAAAATACAGTGTCTCATTAAATGACTGATTATTCTGCCTATCTCTTTATTGTAACTTAAGGTAGGATTTTTTTCCCTAGGTGCTGGTTCCTTAGTCAAAGTGATTGAACCAGCTTAACTGAAATGTTAGGTCTCTAACTTGGCCAGAGATTCTAGTCTTTTCATCGGAATTTATTTTTTTTATTGTAAGAGAAAGACCAGCATCCCCTGTCATGCTGCCCTTACTCACTTCTCTTCTCTTCTCTTCTCCTAGATCAGCAGCTTCATGGGCTCTATAAATTCAGACCTGAAACAACTGTCAAGTAAAGAAAGTGAGCACCAGGTTAAGCAGTGGCCTGAGGCAGATGAGTGGGGGCATCAATAGAAAATAAAATATAGGTATTTCCTGTAGAGGCATATAATTCCATGAATCTGTAACATGAAAAAGTGCTAAGACAATAAGTAAGTCGGGGGATAGTTAAACCAGAAGTGCAACCCCCAGTAAGCATGGGTCAAAGAGCTTAGACAGCATTATTCATCCCAGAATGTGGTCACAAGTAGCAGGCTAGTCTAGTTTACACTGAGACCACAGAAGGAGCTTTGGAGCCTGGGGCCACCAAGAGGACCCTTGGTGCAATCCTTAGCACATGCATCTCATTAGCCAAACCCACCTAAAAGGCATAAAACCAGAATGTATTATTTTGTTTCCTGGCTGCCCAGACCCCCCAAAAAAATCACACATAAACTGTGTTAATTATAAAACTGTTGAGCCAATGACTCAGGTATATGTCTAGCTAGTTCTTACATCTTGAATTAACCCATTTCTATTAATTTTTGTATTGCCATGAGGCTGTGGCTTACTGGAAAGGTTCTGGCAGCAGCGTTCTCCTTCAGCAGCTACATGGCATCTCCTTGACTCTGTCTACTTTCTCTCTATATCTCTGTCTAGATTTCCCACCTGATTTTGCTCTGCTAAGCCACTGGCCAAAACAGTTTTATTCATTAACCAATAAAAATATCACATATACAGAAGAACTTACCATATCATCTCCCTTTTTTGTCTAAATAAAGAGGAAGGTTTTAAGTTTAGCATAGTAAAATTACATATAACAAACAGGTATCAAGGAAGAATTACAGTTACAATATTTCTTTGTGAGTCTAAAGTTTCATATCTAATTTATCTTTTATCATAACTAATGGGAACTATAACTATCTATCTTCAGCTCCACCAAAGACCCCAGAAGGATATAATATTACCTAAGTAAACAGGAAGTACATCATAATCAACTTCCAAAACTCTAGAACTGACTGAGATATCTCTGTGTCTGAATAGTTACCCAAAGTTCTGTACCATTGGGGCATCTATCTTCAGCCCACAGGCTCATAGTATGCAGCAGACATTTCCATGAATCAGGAAATTTGAAGAGCTGTTCTGCCTTGTAATGAGAAAGTTCATCAGTTGCTTTCTTTTGTGTCCTGAAGAATGTCTGGCAGACTCTTTCATGAAGTAGAAACCCTGAAGGACTGTCTCACCATCTTTAGGCAAGTTCAGCAGTCATTTTTCTGTGGGTTCTGCATGTCCAGTTCATATAGCATACTAACAAGCAATCCAGGCAACAGCAGTTTCTTGCCCAAATGTCTAGCAAACAATGTAAGGAGCCTCTTCCATGCCCATCATCCTCTTGAAGTAATTAGTGCTTCCAGAAGCAGACATTTCTCACTGTCAAGAAAAGTCTAAGTCCTTAAAACCTTTTAAATGTAATATTCTGTAGGTCTTTGAAGTGCTGAAGATTATCTATCTAACTAAAATATGTCTCTATGTATCTAGAAAACCTAAGTAACATTACTGCAAGTTTCACTATTATAAATGACTATGAATCTGTATTTCTTAACTACACATTACATTTTAAATGAACTACACAAACACAACACCTTAAACAAGAGAAGAAATACATATACACAGTCTAACAAAATTGACCTTAGATTTGTATAAGTAGACCAAGATCCATACCAATGCAAAATATTCATCTCTATATTATATCTCCCCTAATGTTCATTTAAAAAAGAGATTGACTGTAACCATTAGCTATTTTTATCAACCCCTTTTAAATGAAAAAAAAACTTATAAACAATCACTGTTGGGAATTTGGATATTGTTTTCTCCAAGCTGCTTCCTGATAGTCGTTGGGCAAAATATTTTAAGGGTTTATGAAGACCTTTCAGGGTGTCTTGGTCCATCAAACAACATTAGCCTTGAAGGAATCCACAGGTTATCATCTTCTGTGGAAACAAAAGCATAACCTCTTTTCTAAGTAACATATCCTTAGACTCAAATTTCTAAGTCAATATACCTTTTAAATATATATATATTTGAATATATATATATATATATATGTTTGTTTAGCTTAGCAGCCCCCAGAATCAAATATCTATCTGAAGTTAAAAAAAAAGTCAAAGGAAACACAATAATATATATAATTCAGACTCTCTGTATATATTCCATCTTTTCATGGCTTATTTTTCTTTACTCCTTTAACCTATGACTGTCTGTACTCTTTTATATTACTTTACTCTCTCTTTAAAGTCTTATTTTTTATAACTGTCTGTACTCTTTTATCCTCTCTCTTCCAAGCTTACATATATTTATCCAACACTGTGATCAATTCAGAGGTCTTTTTCATCTGAATCTGTCTTTATTGCATATCTACAATCATTTCCTGACCAGGAATGCCCTTTTTTTTTCTAAATGCTAAGCTGTGTGGCTAGGACTAAGGCTGCTTTGCCTTTTGGCCATGCCCAGTCACCACCAGTTCTGGGAGCCATGCTAACCACCCCAGCTTCAGGGATGCAGCAGGTCTATGTCATCATTAAGAAGCTAGTAGCACGCTGCTCACAAACACCATTTAAGTGTTCCATAACAGGACCAGCATGAACCAGGAAGCTGACTCTTAATGGAACCACACAGATTTGCCACTAAAGGTAAGTCAGGAAACCTCTTAAAAGAGCCATGCCTCTGCTTGCTGTCAGCAAACAGAGCCTATCTGAAAATATGCTGCTATCAAGAAGTTGTGCTTAACTCTGTTCTTTTGTGTGTAGAATTCCTTCCCAAGCTCTCTCAGTTTTTATGTAGAAGGAGACTGTTCCTTCATTTCCTGACCACTCAGACCTGAAAAATCACACAGAAACTGTATTAATTACAACACTGTTGGGTCAATGACTCAGGTATATTTCTAGCTAGCTCTTACATCTCAGATTAACCAATGCCTATTAATCTGTGTATTGCCACAAGGTTGTAGTTTACTAGGAAGATTCTGGCAGCATGGCAGCTACATGGAATCTCCTTGACTCCGCCTACTTTCTTTCTATATCTCTGCCTGGATTTCCTGCCTTACTTTGCTCTGCTAAACCACTGACTAAAAAAATCTATATTCATTAACCAATAAAAACATCACATATACAGAAGGACATCCCACATCAGCAGAAGACCTAAGAAATTTCGTTTCCTGAGACAAACACTGAAGCATAAGGAAGAAAAGAAGAGATTGGTGACTAACAATTCACATTTGATGGGACATCTGGGTTCAAAGAACTTGGAGTCAATTCAGTACAGACAAAGAAGTGACCCTGTCACTTTCAATGTTATCACTTCCCTGTTGCTTGCAGAGCTAAATAAGTTTCACTATAGTACACAAGGATATTTTTGCTCTACAGTCCTATTCAATAAAACAACTGAAGGAGATCAAGGGGATACAAACAGGAAATGAAGAACTCAAAAAATATTTATTTGCAGATGGTGTGATAGTGATAAATAACCCTAAAATTCTACCTGGAAACTGCTACAGTGATAAACTCCTTCAGCAAAACAACAGGGTACCAAATTAAGCCCAAAATCAGTACTTTTTCTATACACAAATGGCAAAAGAACTGATAAAGAATCAGGGAGACAACACCTTTCACATTAGCTTCCAAAAAATACTTTGGGGTAGCTCCAAACAAGCAACTGAAAGACAATATATGAGAAGAACCTTCAAGACATTGAAGAAACAAATTGATAAGGTATCAGAAGATAGATCTTCATTCTCAGTCTTATGGATTGCTACAATTAATATAGTAATAATGGCCATCCTACCAAAAGTAATCTAGAGTCAATGCAACTCCTGTCAATATTCAAACACAATTCTCAACAAAATTTCAGAATCATATGAAAATACACACACACACACACACACACACAGAGAGAGAGAGAGAGAGAGAGAGAGAGAGAGAAACAATACACACAAAAACCAAAACAAACAAACATAAACAGAATAGCTAAAACACTCCTGAATAATAAGAGAAGGAACCACTAAAGGTATCATAATCTCAGATATCAAATCGTACCACAAGAACATGTGCTCAACTATGTTCATAGCAGCATTGTTTTTCATAGCCAGAATCTGGAAACAACCTAAATGCCCCCAGACCGAAGAATGGATAAGGAATATGTGGTACATTAACACAATGGAGTACTACACAACAAAAAAAATAATTACATCTTGAAATTTGCAGGCAAATGGATGGAGCTAGAAAAGTTATATTGAGTGAGAAGGAAGATTTTGAAACTATTTGAGAAAAACAAAAATAATTCAAGATATTGTCATATACTAGACTTTCTGAAGTTAGTTATCTCTCTACGTACCCAAGATATGACAAAAGTCCTTCTTCAATGAGCTCCACATTCTGTGTGGATTGTGGAGAAAAGAATGTAGCAAATCTGTATAACATCTGAACCAAGTGCCTTCACATTGTCACAGTGCCAACACTGGGCCATGGGCGATTTGTTGACATTTTTACCTGGCCAATCAGGTATTTTATATGTTCTGTATCAAGAAGCCAGTGTAGAGACCTTGTTTCTTCCTGCAAGTGCCTCTCTCTGTAAGTAGGTAAGTTGTTGGTCTGAACTCTCAGGATTTTTTATGATCTATAGATGATAATCATGCACAATCTGTAAAAACATTTTTTTTCTGAAGAAAAGTAAAAAATTAAAATCATTTATTATGTATGCTACTTATTTTAAGCAAGAGCCCAAATATTTCAACACTTTAATAGTAACCATATATTTAAATTTATATCAGATATTGAATCTTCCCTTATTTCCTAATGCAAAAAATCTTCTACAGTTATGTAGTTTTGAGTTTTGATATTTTTAACTCACCCTCTCTGGAGAGTGGATGGGGGTGTGGTGGGGAGAAGGTGGGGAAAGTAAGAGGAGGGGAGGGAGAGGGGAGTTGGGATTTGTATACAAAATAAAAAAATTGTTCTAAAAGTAATATAAAATAATGTACAAAAGTTTTTAAAAATTGAAATTCACAGGTAAATAGATGGAACTTGAAAAAATCACCCTAATGAGATACCTCAGGCACAGAAAGACAAATAAGGTATGAATTCTCTTATATGTGGATGTTAGCTATTAAGTCCTTGATAAACTAGCTACAATTTGTAAAACTACAGAGGTTAGATATAGAGCAAGGGACTAGAGGGGTGGGACTAGAAAAGGAAAAGAGAATAGATAGAGTTGGACATGGGGGGCAGTTGGGGAAGGCCTGAAATATGGGGACTGTACAAAGAAGGGGTGGGAAAAGGAGGAACAGCTAAAACTGAGAACCATTTGAGAGCTGTATGGAAACCTAATACAGCAGAAGCTACCTATAATATATAACTATCTGAAGGCAATTGAAATAAAGTAGCCAAATAATGGAGGCTAGAGAACCACAGCTGGGACATATCCTGTCACCAAATTAAAATTTTAGTATTAGAAATGGGTGATATCTAACCAAGTTCTTGGCCAAGGGCATCCCGTGGGAACCCCCAAAGAACCCATGCTATTACCATGGCTATTGATGACTCTCCAATACCTACATAATCATAGAACACAGAGAAGTTGGTCTGGCACCTACCTAGAGCCTTCACAACTACCTAGCATTCATGGTCCTGGAAGTTACTCTGTGTGCTACCAAAGGAGAAAGGTAAACACTAACCCAGCTACAAACCCTGTGATCTGAAATAGTAATATGCTTGAGTGACCAAGAGCTCAATCGGCCAGGAATCTATGGTAAAACCAAACACGGTTGTTCTGCTAAGGGAAGGTAGCAATAAATGTCTCCTAACTACATGCTGCTGTAGGCAAACAGCAGTATCTTTCTCAGACATCATCAGAGAAGCTTCCTGCTATGGCTGATTGGGACAAATACAGAGGCCCACAATCATACAGTATTCAAAGAATTCGAAACTTTGAAACACTTAGCTCCAAAAAGGATATCTCCATCAAATTCCTACACTCAGGACTTAGGGAACTCTGTGCAGGAAGAGAGTAATGGAAAGAGTGTACGCATCAGAGGGGATGGAGGATACCAGGGAATGAAGGCCTTCTAGACACAGCAGAGATGGTACACATGTGAACTCATGGAGACTGCGGTAGCGCGCACACGGCCTGCACAGGTCTGAAGCAGATGGGGTCCTTAGAGCTAAAGGGAGAAGTGGAGAAGTGTGTACCCGATCTCTAAGCCAGAAACTATTTCCAAATGAGAGTACTTGCTAATGAAAAGTTATTTTTCTCTGACGGAATCTCACTTGGAAGATAAACCATTCTTGAGGGTAGTAGGTCCTGTGACCAGCAGTAGATGGCCAAAGAAAAATGAAATCAGTGGCATCTTCAGAGGTTCTTTATCTTATAATGTTTGCTTGGGGCATTAAAAAAATTTAACCATACAGTTCATTTATATTATAGTTTCTGGTTTTAGTTTTTTTATGGAATTCCTATGTGTGTCAATGTAATGTTTTTGTTTCTATGTTTAAATGTATTTCTGGTGCTTTTTTTTTTTTGGTTGGTTGGTTGTTTTGTTATATTCCAATTTGAGTTTTTTGTATTTATTTACCTTATTTTATGTTATTATTATTCCTCAGAAACCAGCTGGTTTTTAACAAGAGACAGAAAGACTATGATTCAGATTCAGGAATCTATATGGAGGAAGAGGAAGAAAGATTATAAGAGCCAGAGATGGTGGATGACTCCAAGAAAACGTACATTCCAGACATAACAAGACAGACATATGAACTCAAAAAGATGTCGGCGCATGTACAAGTTTTACACAGACTCAAGCCAGGTAAGAACCCAGCACTGAGACAGAGAAGTGGACGTGGGATCGCACTCCTTCACTTTTTTAAAGCCTCCAGAACATTCAGTTTGCTACCAGATTTCCCAACCTTCCTTCGGGTAGGAGGAATATTGTCTTGTGAAGAGAATGTAAGTCTTGCCCACTTCCTCTTTCAGTCACAATCTGGTACTGGATACCACAAACAGATGGGTGTCATAAGCCAAGAATAAGCCAAGACTAAAGGTGGTTAAACCAAAACACAGAAAGAGCCCACATCTTTGATGACATCACAGATTTATGCTAGCCTTGGAGAGCCTGTTTTCAGGCTTCTATCTCAACAATAAAATAAATGCATTCTTATTTGCATATGAAACACTAGATCAGCTGCCCTTATTCCACTTGGAGGCAATTCCTAGTTAGCATAATATCAACTATCAATTCCCCTTAGAAAATCAACCAATGTTGGGAGACAGAAACTTTCTGCTTCTTTCATCCAGATGTAGATAAACCAGTTCACAGACAACACATTGCCCTAGCTCATTCCCTTGAATAGAAATGTGTAGGTGCTAGGTCTTCCGGGATGTTAAGATCAGTCTGCACTAGCCTAAGAGACTGACTCTAGTAGTCATCCCAGGCTACTATAATAAAATACCAAAGATTGGATAGCTTTAAAAAGAGATACATAGTTTATCATGGTTCTTGAGGTTGGAAGAGTGGGATCTGGATTCTCATTCTGCTTACCAGTCTACGGCATGAGAGATTCAGCCTCATACCCTCAAGTAACAAGGCAGTGAATATGGCATGGATTCTTTTCGTGGTGAGGTCTTCTCTGAGGTCAAGGTCCCTCCTCATGTAGCCAAGTGAAAGGGGGAAGGATACACATGAGTTTGCTTTTCCATCCATTCTACTCCTCCAGTATGAAGAAAAGGAAGTATGCATTGAGGTGAATGTTACACGCCGTTTACCTAGAATACTGCTTCTAAAGTGATCAGCCGCTCACCTCTTTTTGCTGTTCATGACCTTTCATGACCCACCTGTTAATATCATTCTGAAAACTGCTCTGTGTTGAAAACCTCTGTGTCTCTAAAGATTTCCCAATGGATCAGTCATGCCTATTCTAATGAAATGGATTCATTTCCCAAAAGGAATAGAAGGGAGTCATCCAAGACCTTTGTGATCTTCCAAGCATAAAGTATCCATTCTAGCCATATACTATCATACTCCAGTAAAATAAAACAACCAAAAGCAAAAGTTCCAATCCCATCCACACCCCATCACTTAGAAGCTGGAGGAAGAAGCATTGTTAGAGAGGCTGTGGCTTGGAGAATCTATTCAGTTTCCTCTTGCTCTTGTGTATGTTCTGGTGGATCTTCTTTGCCTTCTCATTCAATAAAAGAAGGCTGAATAACAACCCAAGTTCCTATGATTGGAAATGGATTTTCAGTGCAGCACAATGCCGTGCCATAAAATAAAATAAAAATCAATCAAAGACTGTCACAGACAGTTATGAGGGATTTGACTTTTTATGAGAAAACACTGAAGCATTGGCAAGAGGCAGTGGTAAGCAGCCTGTTCATTGCACTGCATTGCTCCACCTAAGCAGAGTCCTTTCCCAGAGCCTTCCTGTTCTCTATAGCCAGCCTTGGAAGCAGCCACGATTAATAGCAGCCCCCACCACCACTGCAGAGAAGTCTTTCTCAATGGCCAGGACTACACATATCCTTCTCATACCTGTCCTCCCCTGCCACCATGTCATAATCCCAGTACCAGGCACTAGGAAGATTATGGATGCATTATTTTTACTCAGTATCATTAGCACAGCTTTTACCCCCTCCCCCACACTTGGATTCATTTGATTCAATCATCCCCATCTTTCTTGCTCTCTCTCCAGCTTTCCAAACTAACCATCCATTAGGAACAGCTTCAATGCCCACCTCCTTCCTGAAGCTGATGAGTCCCCTTGTGGTTTCTTTCCCCTTCTAAACTCTATAGCACTTTTCATGCTGATCACGGTTTTATTAGTATGAAATTCTCCCACTTTGCCTGCTTTCCTGTTCTGTGTTTTCTGTTTCTCTGACTACATTACACTTGTTCACTCTCATAGTGTGCTGCTTCATTTCAATTGTCTATGTAGTAAGCTCTACAGTTCCCTTAGAAGAAAGTTTGAGCATGTATCTATCTAGTTTTCCCATATGTCCAGACTATATATGATGATTGACCTTTAGTTATTTGATAGGTATCATATCAGTTGTCACAGTATCTCAGGGCTGGGTTTCAAGTAACTATTAAGGATTATATTGACTGAGTTGGAGTAGGAATACCGTGGGTGGCACCCATTTCTTCAGCTGGATTCCTGGACTCCATCAAAAGAAGAATGTGTACCGAGTGCATGCATTTACTGTTTTCTGCTTCCTGACTGCTCATACCATGGGACCATCTGCCTCACACTCCTGCCCCCAGCACTTCCTCTAGGGACTGTGCTTCAGAACTCTGAACCCAAATAAAATCTGTCTCCCAAAATTTGCTTTTGTCAGAGGATTTTATCACAGCAACATGAAAAGCAACTAAGACACACAGCTTCATGTATCCACAGTCAATCAGAATTTGAAGATCTTAGAGGGAAAATTCCAAACATTCTAAGATGAATAACTGAGTTGGCACTGTATGTTCTTCACACTACAGATGAAACCTCAGGGCTCTGAAGTACTGTGCTGTTCAATATCCTGTTCTGTTCTGCCTACTCTATGTATCTATCTAGTTTTCCCATATGTCCAGACTATATATGATGATTGACCTTTAGTTATTTGATAGGTATCATATCAGTTGTCACAGTATCTCAGGGCTGGGTTTCAAGTAACTGGTTACTTTTCTTAATAGTCCCTTAGTATAAGAGCAGTGATGCTGTTTAGCAATTTGGATGTGTCAAAGAGAAGCCAATAAAGTGCTTCCTTTAAGTGAGAAGGTGAAAGTACAGTAAGATATTTTGAGAGAAGCAAGAGCTTCCATAGCTTTTATAAAGCACATTGTATAATCATTTTATTTTATTATTTACTGCTATTAATCTCTTACTATAATCTAATTTGTGGATCATACTTCATCACAGACATGTATTACTGGAAAGAGCATAGTGTGTATAAGGTTTGGTACTCTCCACAATGTCAGATGTTCACCATGGGTCCTGGCCTGTAGATCCCATGGGAGAACTGAAGACTATTCTAATGACCCGTGAACAACAGACAGCATCACTGTGCATATTCACTATACAATTCATCTCTGAAAAAGAAACACTTGCCAGAACAACTTAGAATGAGAAATGTATTTTGTGGTTTCAATCCACGCTTCTTGCCCCCATTGGTGAGACAAAACATCACAGTGGCAAGGGTTTGGGGTGGAACTAAGCTGCTAACTTAATGAGAGCCATGAAGCACAGAGAAAATACTAGACTAGGAACAACATTTAACCCCAAGAGCATACCCCAGTGACCTTTTGCTGGAGCACAGACTAAAGCTTCCATCACTTCTCAAAATAACATCAGCAGCTGGGGACCAAGCTTTCAACTCATTCGTCTGTGTATGGTGGGGGAGCTCGTATTTCAAATCGAACACAGAATAAACAAACTTCTCACGGGTATATGATCTTTCTCAAGAAAACTGACAGTTCCTGCATCATTGAGGATAGATCTTTACTCACGCCAGTACCTTCCACCCTCCCCAGGCACCGGCCGTGTAACTATCATGTACCAAGTGTTATTGGCAAGCACTTCCAGCCTGTTTTTCATCCTAGCTGTCAGTGTCTGTGTTCCCAAGTGTGAAGTGAAAGTGAAGTAAGTGTGAAATTGGTGTGAAAAGCTCATCCCAGCCTTCTCCACCCTGACGGTCGGTGCCAAGTGGCTCCGGGCTGGGTTGACAAATGTGATGACTAACAGTGAAACAGAAGCTCCGAGCAGCAAGGAAGATCAACCATGGCCATAGTGAAGACAGAGCAGTATTGTTCTGTCCATTGCAGGGCGTTCAGAACCGCAGGATTCACAGTCTAAGGCACCCTGACCCTGGCCATTTTTCCTAACATCCATCGCTATCATAAACATTCACAATGTCACAGCTTAATACAGCCAGGATGAGAAATTTGCCAGTTAGTACACATTTCCCCTTGGGAGTCCCGCAGGAGAGCCTGTGTCTTTGCCTTTTTCCAGTTTGCTACATTCCAGCACACTGGGCCCAGTATATTTCCCTACTAAGCCCTATCTTGAACTCAGTCATACAAGTCACTTTCCTTTATCACCAAAGGTAACATATCCGTAGATGTCGGGGATGCTGAAGGGATATCTTTGAGGATCTGTACACCACGGACAAAAGCGTTACATCTGGGTTTTCTCTAACGGTGACAGAAATTTGACATTTGCTTCTGCCATGAATATGGTCAACACGGCTCTGCGGTATCAGCTATACTACTGTGTTTTGTTTGCAAATATCACAGGGTCAATTACTGTAATGGTCTCGCTTGCCACTAAACCTTGCTTGGTGTTTATTTTTAATAGAGAAACATACTGTGTTGCAATTTCCTAAAATTACTTTGACAACAAGATTCACACTTTCTTCCGTATCTTGGCTCACATACTCTGGATTGCAGTACCTAAATCGAAGGTTCAGATTCATGTACATTTAACTTAGGTATGAAGTGCTTCCAGAAGAAGCAAAGGAAAATGGAGGACTGGGAAGGTGGAGGGAAAGGAAGGGGTCGAATCCAAAGAAGTCTTGATCTCAGCTGATTCTGCTGACTGCTCTAGAGAGGGTGCGGTATGGACCATCTACATCAATAGAACTAGGATTTCCAACACCAGGACCAGTTGCTGTGAGCTAAGGGAACTCAGCAGAAATGGACCCCAGAGTACCTCCAGTGGCCTATCTGTGGGAAAGGCACTCACTGCCTCGGGAAGGTCGCTGGAGATACTGAAGCTTTCAGAGCTAGGAGCAGAAGTGGGGATGAGGAAACAGACATACTATCCAAAGGTGTCAGGACGGAGCTCCAGAGCATCTGCCACACTCTGATTTGACATAGTTCATTTTGGGCATTTCGAAATATTTTGAGAAGAGGTTTGTTATCTCTATTATACTGTACAAGAAACCCATTACAAAGGAGTTCAAATCTTCTGTTCTATGACTTGATTAGAGATAGGAGTCTCTAGTCCCCAAATACAGTCACAGAAGATGTATTCAAGCAAGATAATTTCCGCAACACCCACAGAACCTTTCATCCATCAGTATCCCACATAAGACATCAGGAACATTGATTCTGACAGGATCACACAGAATTTGTATTTTATAAACTCATTTTAGAATTATATGAACTCACATAGCAAGTACTAGAATGTTTTCCATAAAATAAAATTAAATAAGGGTTGCAGGTGTAGTTGGGGTTTAGGCCCTCACCTAGCATGCCCAAGGCCCTAGATTTGATCCCAGAATCAAAGAAAAACAAAAAAATAGAAAGGACTAAAGGAAAGAAATAGAGAGACAAAAAATAAATTTAGAAAGGCTAAAACGAAAGATGAAAAAGAAAAAGAAAAAGAAAAAAAGGAAGGAAGGAAGGACATCATGGAGAAATAAAAAAAAGTAAGTTGCTGTGGCTCTTTTTTTTTTATTTAAAAATATCTTTCCATTGTAGGATATCTAGGATTGGCTTAAATTCTCAAGTGCCCTGAAATAGTGATGGGGAAAGATGAAGGCTGCCTGACTGCTGTACGAGGCATGCACACCATCTTGTCCACAGCACACTTAATTAGAATGAGCTGTGCTGCTACACAAAAGAGGCCCCAACGGAGAACAGCAGAAACACCAGCCAAGGAGCGTGTTACTTAACAGTACATGTGAAAATTATTTTACTTAATTGTATGAATGGTTAGCCGCAAGTATATCTTAACTTTAAAAGATATTTCTTCTAGGTCAACGTATGTGGAAAAAATAATCGAAAATCCAAAGCAAAAGCAAAAATTGTAAGAAACAAAATTGTTCATTGAAAATTGCTTATTTCTGAAAATAACGACAGTACTTCTGAATTCAAATTAAAATAGAGAGTTTTGTAAGATGAAAATGAATGTGCAGAATCAGGCTTCCCAGGCTATGCTTCCCAGGCTGTTCTATAACAGCCACAGTCCACTTAGGGAGGAATTCATTTAGGAACCATGGATGTACTATGCAGATGGGGAAGCCTTACCATATATCCAACTGATGGAGAAACTAATAGTACAAACAACAGCTCACCTCTTTGAGTACTGCCTTAGATGGGGGTCACAAGAAGTATACTATGCACATGGCTTTACTGCAGGATTCAGCTGTCTGTTGCTTTGGCTTTAAATTTTCTGAGACTGATAGTATTGCATTTGGTAGTATGGAAAGGAAAGGATGTCAAAAATGGATCATATCCGGCTGAGTTGTGGGAAGAAGTCATCTTGAAGTTAGAAGCCAGGCTTAGGAACGTGAACCACACTGTGGATGTCACTCCCTTGTTCATCTCTGAAAACTCGACGGCAAGGATTCCCTTCACTTTACACAGTCTTCCGATCTCAAAGCTCATCATAAGGAACTGTGAGAGACTGAAATTTGACTCCACTGTAAGCAAATAAGTGACTTGACAGAATTGGAGATGTGGAGATTACAAGTTCTGGGTCAAAGGCAAAGGATGTTAGAATTTACAGCATTAGCACAAGCCACACTCCCACATTACAGGGTGGACCCCTTACAACATTCCCACTGTGGTCTGAGTAATGGGAACTCTGTGCTTAGAGAACCCACATCTTTTCTAACTGGCACAGTGACTCACGAGCTTTGTCCCAAGGCTGGCATCACTTTGATTACTGGAGAGTGAGCAAACCTACCCCCATGCTTAAGGGAAAACATGACCTCCTACTTTCAAGGCATTTTGACATATAGTCACTATGGAAAATGTCACTCGGATAGGGTTCAGAGCTTTTGCATCTGCTGCATAGAGATACAAAAGACAGCAGAAACCCCAGAGGAATCACCTCACAACATTCACTGGCATTGTTCCCATCTCCAGCGGATACCAAAACCAGTGCTACCCTCTTCCCTATGGCCACTGCCTCCCAGCTCCCATGAGCTCACCCTCAGCCATGGCTCATGACTTTCCTTCAGCCTCCTGAACACAGGGGACTTTTCCGGCCTCACTCAACCCATCCTCTCTGATACTTAAACACTTCTGAATCTTCTGCCCTGAGTTTCCCGCTTCCCCTTCCTGTCTCGAAGTCACATGACCGTGTCTCTCATCGATTCCTGCACTCTCCCTTTCTCTTTAGTGCTGATTCTTACTATACCCGCTATTAAACTTGGGATTTCTTCCAGTACTGACTCCTTTCATGACTTTAACTCTGTCTCTTGGTGGTTTTCTACGTCTACATCTGTATTTCTTCTTATATCTTGAGTTTCTCCTTTGGGTTGAGTGAATTCAGTCATATGCTTGTCTTCACTGCATGGCACCAACAGATCTCAACCTAATCCAGGGTTCTTCTTTACTAGATCGACTCTGCCATCAGTCATCTATCCCTCGCAAGCAGAAATAACCCCTTGCCTGTAAAAAGTTGGAGCCAGTTGCCGTTCAGTAGATGTTTGATAGATTAGTCCATTTCCTACTGTTAAGACAAAATACCTGAGGCCAGGTATTCTACAAAGAAAAGATGTTTATTTAGTTCACAATTTTGTAACTGAAAGTCAATATTCAGGTACCACTACCTCTTTGACCTCTGGTGAGGATCTGGTGACTGATGGCTTCCTAGTGGCAGGTATATATATGTATGTGTCTGTATACATATACGTGTGTGTGTGTGTGTGTGTGTGTGTGTGTGTGTGTGTGTAGTGTGTGATATATATATGTACATATACATCACATTGGGAGAGAAAGCCAGAGAGAGATTAAAAAACCAAGCTTGCTCTTTTAGAATTGAACAACTCCTTTATATAAGAACTCAGTTCAAAAGACCAGTGTTAATCCCTTCTAAGGGCATTTCTCCTAAAGACCTAGTCACCTCAGGGTAGTCCCTGCTCTTAAAGATGCCTCCATCTCTATGCAACTTCACAAGGGACAGTACTTTCAATGCATGGATGCTTGGGGACAGCACAGCAGAGCACTTGGCTTTGACATAACTTCAGGAAGATGTTTGCAATGTAGAATTCTGTTATGACGGGGTGTCATCTACAGCAGGCTGAGAGCTGATTTCTGAAACTAAAAATCCCTGCTGTCATCAGAATGAATGGCATCCTTTAGAGGCAAAGCTGTCACCCACAGGCACAGCCCCTCAAGCACATCTGGTCACCCCGACCCACTGAAATACAGATTTCCCTGTTTAGAAACACTGTCACGTTCTATCCAGGCATCGGCTATGAATGTTTACTTGGAAAAATGAAAGCATTACTTCCCTATCAGATACTCCACATCATGAAAAGAACGACAAGTGGCAAGTGCTGAAATGATGTCCTTGAAGGCTCCTCTAGTGAAAAGGACCTTGCTGTGCCATTCTCTCCTCTGTGAAGTGAGAGCCAGGACAATCCGGCTTTCTCAGAAGCAGGATTGGTATCCCATCATTCCCTGTCTGTCTTCCTGCAATGAAAGTCTTGACACTGCAAAACAAAGCTGACTCTTAAAAACAAAACAGAAAGGAGGGGGCCTCTAGTTCTCTATCTTGAGAAAGCAAGAAGCAAATTGCCACCACAACATAGCCGTAGCAATATTGATTATAAAGGTATTTCAAGAAGAATGGTGACAAAGTAAACATTAACACCAGAGACCTACAGATCATTTGGTAAATCAGGGTTTTAAGGGAGATCTTTTTCTGCAACCTTTAAATGTGAGAGTCAGTGTCTATAAGGAATATTAAGATGTAAATTGTAGCAGGTATTTCCCAAATCTGCATCTGTGCCTCAATACCTTAGGGCATATTTTGACTAATTTGATCTGTTTCAGCAAAGTGACACCATCTTTAAAACATTCATTAATTGGATCTTGTCATTGCTCTAGAAGTCATGCTCATATTCCATCCCTTTACAATTTAAATGTAACATTGATTTTTTTTTAGTACATTAGTCTTAGATGTGTGACAGTATCTTATTAATGTGAATGTCATTGACACAATGTTACTATTTTACCTTATAAAATAAAGCTATAGAATTGGAAACCGTATATATTACAGTTCATTAGCAGGAATTTGCCAGCATGCAAGCAAATTAGATATACTGGCAAGCTGGATATAATGAATGCAGTGTTCAAGCTGGCCCTTTGCTAGACCAAATAGATTAACTACAATGGTATGCTAACACAGCTAGTATCAGAATGGTATGTTAACAGATTAAATAAAAACGGAGGGTATAACAGCCCAGAAGAAATGGGAGGTCCCAATATTAAATTCATAACAGATGAAGGCAAAAGTTGTAGTATGAAATAGAAGGGCTTAATATAACTAAGAAAAAAGCAGTTGCAACAGTCATCCCAAGGCACATGAAAAACAAAATCAAAATGTATCAAAAGCACATGCAGTCTCACTGAGTGATTTCAATACCTACTATAATATGCACAGTGTGGTTTGAGTGACAGAAGAGATCAATGGAACAAACCCACACAAACAAGGTCTTTGGCAAGTGAACAAAGCTTACCAGCAATGTAGAAGAGATTGCCTTTCAGCAACTAGTAGAACAGCTGACAGCCACGTGCAAAATAAAAATGAATCTGGGGCTTGAGAGATGTGGCAGTGGTTAAAAACTCATCCTGCTCTTACAGGGACCCAGCTTCCACTCACAGCACCCCTGTCTGCTCACAACTACCACTAACTCCAGCTCCAGGAGACTGTGGTGTTTTCATTAGAGTCGCACACTGTATTTCCACTATGACTGCCCCTCATCATGCTTGTCCGCTCCCACTCCCGCTGATTGCCTTTCGCTTCCCAACTAATCCCCTCTCCTTCCAAGTCTTTTAGCATGGTTCTGATTTGGTGTGATAACTCAATGAGTTTCATTCCTCTTGCTTACAAGAGCACAAGTGAGGATCTGTTCACACAAGCATGCATGGTGTCAATGAGGAGTGGTCCTCGCTGGCTCTGGATTTGAACATTTGGTTCCCCGTCAGAGACACTATTCTGGGGGAATTTTACTGGAAGGCGGCCTTTGGGAGCCCTGTGCCACTTCGACACTGTTCTCTCTGCTTCCTGCTTACAATTGAGAATGCAACCTCTTGACTTCCTGCTCTGGTTGTCATGTTTGTCTGCTACCAAAATGAACACTTCTTCCTATAAATCACTTTTTGTCATGTGTCTTATTATAGCAACAGAAAAGTTACTAGTATAGCAAGCATCTTACCAATTGACACATCATTAAAGAAAATGTTGTCCCTTTCTTTCAACCATTAACTGTGTAAAACCCTCAGTAGGGGTATGGGTTTGTGAGCCCTTCCCACTCCAAAATAGCATGCTGACAAATTATATCTTGTGCAGACCCTTGTGCAACTCATCATGGAAGCTGTGAGTTCAAGAGCACAGCAGTCATGTCCTGTTCCATTGTGGGCAACACGTACCATTCCCCAGCTCTCTTCCAGCTTCCACATTCCATCTGTCCGCTTCCCCAGAAATGGTAGATTTTCATCAGGTCGTCTTGGGAAAAACTTCCAGGAAAGAATTTCAATCCTTCTATATTCCCAAACTTATAGTTCTCTTATTTGTGTTTATTAATTTTTTAATTAAAATGTAATTACATCATTTCTCCTTTTCCTTTTCCTCGATTTAGTCCCTCCCTTATTCCTCCCCCCACCTCCTCTCAAAATCATGGTCTTTTTTTCCTTCTCCTCTAATTGTTACTGTTGCACACACACACAAACACACACACACACACATACCTAAACATATACATACAACCCGCTCACCTGTTCAGTCCAATTAGTGTTCCTTGTATGTGTATTATTTCTGGGCAGACCACTTAGCATTGGATAACAAACTTAAACTGTTTTTTCTCCATATTTTTTTAACTCTAAATGGCCACAAATCTGGTGGCATCAGTTCACCTTCACAGGGCTAGAAGAAATGGAAGCAACCCCACTCAGACAAGTGGCCACAGGGTAGGTAGAAGATCTCAAGACTCAAGACTGGGAGGGAACTGTATTACCTACAGCAACTGCAAATACCAATAAAGGAAAGTTGCATCAATACTGGGGTGTCCAAATGAGAATATGCTGCATCTCCCTACCTTTTAAAAATAATGGGATCCCCAAAGGGAATGAAATCCCCCACAATTGAGAATGTAGAGTACAGGAACAGGAGGGCTAATGACTCACAGACTTTTCTCTGTCATGTGATGCCTGGCTTGAATGACGGCTATTGGGCAACTGCTTAAGGGACACAGAAGGGACTGTTTGGAGTCTTCATAATCCCGTCCTATAATAGTGACAGCTTTGTGCCCCAAAAATACCTCGGTAAAGGATTCCTAAAGGCCATGTGCTGTGGAGCAATCGTTTTGTACACTATGAATACGCATTACTCTCATTTGCTAATAAAGAACTGATTGGCCAGTAGCTGGGCATGAAGAGACTGAACGCAAGAACCAGAGTAGGAAATTCTGGAAAGAGACAGTCACTGGCAAATGCAAAGAAACAAGATGAGAATGCCATACTGAGGAAAGGTACCAAGCCATGTGACAAAATATAACCAGAAATATGGGTTAATTTAAGTGTGTTAGCTAGTAAGAAGCCTGAGCTATTGACCAAGCGTTTATAAGTAATATTGAAGCTCTGAATCAGTTATTTGGGACCAGGCAGTCAGGAGAGAAATGTCCTGCTACAGTCATGGAGGAGTATGATTGGCGAGCATGCTGAAGCATTGACCCAGGATCCTCAAGCCAGCTGCTCTCCCTTCCAGAAGAAGCTTTGTCCGTGTCCCTGCCCCCTTGCTTTTTCAGAAAAGAAAATGGCTATTAACTCCATCAAGTTGGATTCCAGAGGGCAAATCTTTATTTTAGATGCCTGCTTGGTGGCACTAACCCTCAGAAAAATAATTCAGGAATTCCTCAAAGTTGTCACATACAAAGAAAAGCAAACAAAAAGGCAGGGCATATGCCATGTTGGAGCTAGGCTGGCTCTTTGGCTTCACATATACCAAACAAACAGGGACATTCACTCATATCTCTGGCCTTACACAAGGCCAAGTCCACAGAAGAGAGAAGGGTGTTTTGAACTGCATGTCAGTTGCATAGTCTGTACTGACTACCATCGTAACAATGGGCGTGGTCCTTCCTAATGCTGATCCTGTGCCCCATTTTGACCATCTGGCACAACTTTGCTCACCCATGTAACTTGTCGCTATTTATCTTAAGCAATTAGTTCTCTGGAACTATCTTTTAATTCCAATCTTGCAGGATGACATCCTCTGCCCCAAGGTAACTAAAGTCCAAGACCCTATGGACGAAACTGAGTCTATAAATGATTTTTGATATTAATTTCAAGGACTCATGAAGTATGGGGAAGGGCAGACCCAGAGAGAACTTCGTACATGCTGTTCAAAGTTCTAAAGGTTCTGTTGTGCCACCCAGGTACTTTTCCTGTGCATCATGACCTCTGACTCCAGTGCCTTTCCTTGTTCTGCCTCATGGAAAATGTCCAAAAGACATTGTCTGAAGGAAGGAAAGTCTCCCAAGAGATTGTTGGAAATTCATTATCTCTTGATATATTATTTCTGAGAGTGTCTCGGCTGTCTTGAGTGAATCTACAAATCTGAAAACCTAAATTCAGATCTCCAGAACCCACATTAAAGCTTGTGTGGTAGTGAAAGTCTTTGTAAACCTAGTATGTCACTATTGAGTGATGAGAGGTGGTGACCAGTGACTCTTCAGAAGTACGAAGGCCAGCTACTTGGCTTACTTAGCAGAGAAGAAATCCTATATCTAGAAAGTGGCAAGACGAAGCTCAATACCTAAATGCTGTTTTATGACTTCATGTGTGCTGTGTCACACATGTACCTATACCTCCACACAGGAATACAAGCACACACATAGTCAAGTGTTGGAAAAAACAATCCACTAATTCATGTTTGGAGGTGGCATTTGGAAGTGGGGTCTTTAAAAGGAAGTCAGAGTCAAATGAGGTCATCAGGATGGTGCCCTCCTTATGGCATCTGTGACTTTATAATAAAAATGAAAACATTTACTGTCTTTCGATGTGATACCTTCTGTAAGGACCAAGAAGACCTCCACCAGATGCCAAATGAATACCTGTGCTGCTCTTGGACTTATTTGCCTCCAGGGCTATGAACCACAAAAGCCTTTCTCATTTATAAGTTACCAAAACAGGTATTTTAAAATGGACTAAAATAACATCTCTGAGAAATTTGGGAAGGCAAAGAGAAAATGCTGACGATGTGCTACCCTTCTATTTCTAAGTGTCTGAAAATGCTGAAGATGTGCTACACTTCTATTACACTGTCTATATTCTAAGACAGTACCACAGAGCAACTTGCATTTGAGGCCTTGGTATGTTTCCCCTGGCAATCAAGCAACTTCCATCCTCACCTTGTTGAGAGTAACCCTGATTCCCCACACTGGAGACTTGAGTATAACAGAAAGTAAAGGAAAAATACAGATGAGTCATTGTAAACAAAGCAACTGAGATTATACAATGAATACAGTGTGCTTCATGTGAAGCAAATGCCATATTCCTGAAAAATAAGGGTACTTATTCCTATTTTGTATGAAAGTAGAATTCTAACGAGGAAACCAGAATAAAGAACAAAGCATTTCGTTGAGATATCTAATTCACAAAAATCAAATTTGAGACCAACAATATGACTAGAGTTTGACTTACTTATAACTTTGTATGAGTTCTTAGTTGACTGTAAATTCAATGTGAATTATGTGACAGTGTGTTAAAGATGAATGAGTCAACTTGAGCTCTCCAGAGAGAAGTTATTCTCTATCACTGTGTGGAGAAAGCTTGCAAAGGACAGACATGAGAAAATAATGCTGGCTCCCTTTAAGAAACGTCATAGTTATTAATTTTAATTTAACTTATTCTTTAAAGTTGAAAGGCCTGGGCACATCAAGGACAATAACCAATACTGAAAAAATGAATGAGGCTGAAGCATGAAACTGATGCATGTGCAGCCTGTATATATATGGCGGTCCTGTTGAATATGTCCATATTGGGTGTCATGGTCTAAGTTGATGACGATGACTGGCCAGGACTTGTCCTCAAGAGGGCACCAGGGTGATCTCATTACAGATGGTTGTGAGCCACCATGCGGTTGCTGGAAATTGGGTATTTATTTAATATTTAACTAGCAAGTTAATATATATTTAGCACAGCAAAATTTAGGAAGCCAATATTTCTTGAGCTTTTAAACACTGTTTATAAATGAGGTTATTTTCCAAAAATATTTTAAACAGTTACAATGAACTTAGCAAGGTAGATTCAATTTAATAACTAGCATAACTAAACCACCTAACAAGCCCATAAATATGTTGATTGCAACATACACTTCTTTGTTGTGCTTATCTCTGTTTCTTCACTATCTTTGTGCTGTTTTCACACATTGCTAGGATTGTTCTTCTGCTTATTTTGATACCTTTCCATGGCTAGGTAGTAATATCTTGATTTCTTCCTAAATCAATAGTAATCTTGTGAGTCTAGAGAAACAGAATTCTTTCTCAGATCAACCGTGGTTGGGGAAGCTGAGCTACTCCTATGAGGCAGGACTTTTTCTCCCCGGGATATTAGAGCTGGATCTATGAATCACCAACCTGCACTTCCCTTTTATAGCTGAATTTTGATAAGACTGATTTTTATGATGCTAAGAGCATGAAGCATGAGAGGCACCCTCTAAAAAATTTCCAGCATACAATGCAATGTTGCTACCTGAGTGTATGTTGTAGAGCAGGGACTCAGGACTTATTCATCTTGGACACATGGGTGCATTCTCTGCTGAATAACAGGGACTTCAAAGACTTTGAAATTCTAGACCTTCTGCTTTGATGCCCATTAGTAATCTAAGCAGCATTAGTAATACTATTCCATTTAGTTTGAACAGTGATAATTTCCCAAAAGGCATAACCACGCGCTGACTCCTGAGACCTATGACTGTGACCCTCTTTGAGAAAAGCCTCTTCAGGAGCACTTGCAGAAGCCAGAAGGTGCTCTGGAGTTCAAAGGGAACAAGGTCCTGCTGGCCATAAGTTCAAATGTGGTCCAAAAAACTCTAGAACTAATTTTATGTCAATATATTTCTGGTAAGTTGTCATAACAGCTGCAGAGAGTGACTATACCCCTTGATTTCACTTGTATTACGTGGTCCAAGGTTCGCTCTTCAAGATGCATTGCTATTGATGGACACACTATTTAGAACCTGTGTATTTCCTGTCAGCAGTATAGTCATGTTGGTAAAGACACAGACAGGCTTCATTTCCTCAAAGAAATAAGTCTACACAATTAGGTCTCAAGAAAGTAATTAATTCTTCTGGAACCTCTTTGCAGCTGACCTTGCTGTCCAGGATCTTGGTATCCCCTTTTTGATAAGCTCTTTGGATTATGTTCAAGTTTTTTCTGTTGTCGTGATAAAACACTCTCACCTAAAGCAACTTGAGGAGTGTATTAGTCACTATTCTATTGCTGTGAAAAGGCACCATGACCAAGGCAACTTTTAGAAAAGAAAACATTTAATTGGGAGCTTGCTTACAGTTCCAGAGGTTTAGTCCACTATCATCATGGTGGGGAACATGGCAGCATGTAGGCAGTCCATGGAATTATAGCTGAGAGCTACAGCTTAATCTGTAGGCTGAGAGAGGGGGCTTGGATTTGGTTTGGGCTTTTGAAACCTCATACTTCCTCCAATAAGGCCACACTTCCTCATCCTTCTAATCCCTTCAAATAGGGCTGCTCCAGGGTGACAAAGCATTCAAATATATGAACCTATGGGGACATTCTTATTTAGACCATCTCAGAAAGGAAAAATTTACTTCCTATTCTATGTCCATGTCACAACCCATCATTGAGAGAATCAGGATGGGCACTCAAGGCAGAACCCTAAAGGTAGAAACCATGGAGAAACGCTGCCTACCTGCCCACTCCCTAGCTTACTTGCTCCCTGGATCATGCTTATCTGCCTCCCTGTGGAAAGCAGGCGTACTTGCTGGGAAGTGGTACTATCCACCTTGGGCTGGGTCCTCGTACACCAAACATCAACTCAGTCCCTCACAGACAGAGCCATAGGTCAATCTTCTCTGAATAATCGTGTAGTTAAGACCCCTCAGGTGACTCCAGGCTGTGCCAATTTGACAACTGAAGCTAACTGGGGCAGGTTGTTCACATTTCTTTGTGTTTATTACTCCTATGCTTGTGGAGAGAAATAAGTGTGCATCCATCCCTTAGAGATAACATTCATTACAAAACTGCTTATTAAATGTGAGGAGTGGTAATCCATGTCCTTAATCCCAGCATTAGGGAGGAAGGGGCAGATGAATCTCTGAGAATTCAAGGTCAACCTAGTCTACAAAAAACAATGAGGCATTGTTTCAAAAACAAAACTACGTATTAAGACCCTGTGGAGTAACACATTCACTTCACTCTTCCTTTGTTGTGACACAGCCTCCCTGGCTTCTGTATGTATTACTGTTGAAAAGAAATTTCCTCTGAGATAAAACCTCCATCTTGGAGGGAAGCTCTTTAAGACACAGGATGCCCTAAAGGGAGGCCGAAAAAAATGTAAAATGGGCTACATATCTAAACAGAAAATTCTCGACAGGCAAATCTCAAATGGCTGACAAATACTTAAGGAGATGTTCAACATCCTTAGCCATCAGGGAAATGTAAATTAAAATGATTCTGAGATTTCAACCTATGCCTGTCAGAATAGCTAAGATCAAAAACACAAGCTACAGCTCATGCTGGAGAGGATGTGGAGCAAGGGGAGCACTCCTCCATCGCTGGTGGGAATGCAAACTTGTACAGTCACTTCACAGGTCAGTGTGGCGGTTTCTCAGAAAACTAGGAATGATCCCACCACAAGACCCAGCTATACCACTCTTGGGCATATACACAAAGGATGCTCAGTCATACCAACTGAGCTCAACTGCATTCATATTAGCCAGAACCTGGAAACAACCTAGATGTCCCTCAACCAAGGAATGGATAAAGAAAATGTGGTAGAATTACACAATGGAATATTACTCACCTGTTAAAAACAAGGACATCAAGAAATTTGAAGGCAAAGGGATAGAACTAGAAACATCATCCTGAGTGAGGTAACCCAGACTGATAAAGACAAACATGGTAGAAACTCACTCGTAAGTGAATATTAGCTGTAAAATAAAGGATACCTATGCTACAATCCACAGACCCAGAGAGATTGGGTAACAAGGAGAGTTCATCGGAGAACACCCAGATCGCCCTGGGAAGGGGAAATAGAAGAGATTTTGTGAATACCCTGAGGGCGGGTGGGGATGGGAACATGAACAATCATGTTGGGGAGGGCACAGAGTGGGAGAGTGCTGGGGGGACTGCTGGAAGTGGGGCATTTCGGGTCAGGCAGAAGCTTGGTGCAGGGAAATCTCCCAGGAGTCAACAGGGATTAGACTCCTAGGTATACTGGATAAGTAGCCTGAACTGGCCATCTCCTATGACCAGATTGGTGCCTGGTCCACTTGTCATCAAAGAGCCATCACCCAGCAACGTATGGAGGCAGACACAGAAATCCATAGCCAATCATTAGGTGGTGTTCAGGAATCCTGTGGAGGAGGAGGGAGATGTGTAGGAGCAGATGGGTCGAGGACACCATGGAAAGGCTCACACAGTCAACTAACCTGGGCTCATAGGGGCTCACAGAGACTGAACCTACAACCAGGGAGCCTGCATGAGAGAGACTAACACAGACACTCTGCATATATGATATAGTTGTATAGCTTAATTCTCCTATGGGACTCCTAATAGGAAGAACAGGGGCTGTCTCCACAAAGTTTTACTAGCTTTTGGGATCCTACTTCTCATACTGGGCCACTTTGCCCAGCCTTAATATATGGGAAGGTGCATAGTCTTACTGGGACTTGATATGTTACGTTTTATTGATACTAATAACAGACCTCTTCCTGGATGGGGTGGAAGAGACAGGGGTTGGGAGGTGGGAAGGAGGAATGGGGGAGAGAGACTGGAAGGGGAAAATGGGTGGGGGCTGCAGTCAGGTTGTAAAAATAAAAAGATGAATAAAAAATATAAGAGCAAACAAAAAAATTTCATTCTGCAGACAAACACTTTAAATTCAGGAAATAAATCCACAGCTTCAGGAAGTATCTGGAAATGATTAGATTTGCTAGGCCCCTTTCTGCCCATACTTATACAATCAGTAACACCCTTGGGAGAGACACCCAGACCTGCTGAGCTGTGTGGAAGAAGCTAAGGCTAGCTTAACTAGCAGGAAAAGGCGCTCCCCATCCTGTTGAACTATCCACAAGATGAACTCCAGGTACCAGCTTTTCTGAGCTGTCCCCCATGCTGGGGTGGGCTTTAGTGATGCAGCTGTCTTTCAGTCATTTCTACTCTTCCTTTCCTACAGCTTCTCATGACTGACCCCTCGTAAATTCAATGAGAACATCTTGAAAGCCAAGAGAAATAACTTCCCTTCTACTGGAAGGAATCCGTACCTTCCCTTCACTGTTCCCTGTTCACTCCACTCTCCCACTTCATTTAAATCTTTCTATTGATTGTTTTACTACTGGATCAGCATCTGCTCTAGGTAATTTTTGTTCAACTTGTTACAACCTAGAGACATCTGGGAAGAGGGAGCATTAAATAAGGGATTGCTTCCATTAGGTTAGCTGGTAGGCAAATCTGTGGGTGTTGTGGAATATTAGTTGAAGATGTGTTACATTTGTTTATACCATGGAATATTGGTTTAATGATGCAAAGATGTGCTGTATTCTCTTATGATGCATTTGTTTAACTCTATAAAGCTGCAATACTTTGCCTGTTTAAAACACCTGATTGGTCTAATAAAGTGCTGAACAAATAATAGCTAGGCAGGAGAGGGAATAGATTGGGCTGGCATGCAGAAAGAATAAATGGAGAAAAAGAGAAGGGAAAGGAGCTAAAGGATGAGGAGAGGAGGAACCCAGGGCCCAGCCACCCAGCTACACAGCAAGCCACGGAGTAAGAAGCAAAGAAAGGTATATGGAAAGGTAAAAGCCCAGAAGCAAAAGATAGATGGGATAATTTAAGAATTTCTAGTCAGCTGACTAGAAATAAGCCAAGCTAAGACTGGGTATTCAGGAGAAAGAGTAAGACTCTATCTGATTTATTTGGGAGCTGGGTGGCAAAAGAACGAAGAGTAATAAAACAACCAACTACATTTGGAACATTTTGTTGATTAGTAATTGATAATGGGAGTGCCCTGCCCACTATAGGAAGTGCCATTTCTGGCAAGGAGGTCCTGAGATGTTCAGGAAAGCAAGCTGAGCAGAAACGTACATATATACACAGTTAATGCATGTATACTGATATATAGAGATTGATATATATTCATAATATATCAACTAAATAAGTGAAAGAGCTTTATAATAAAAAACTTGAAGACATTAAAGAGGGCACCAGAATCTGGAAACAAACTTCTGTGCTCACAGATTGGTAGGATTAATATTGTGAAAATGGCAATCCCACCAAAAGTACTTTACAGATTCAACACAATCCCCATCAGAATTCCAAATCAATCAATCAGAAAATTGGAGGAACCTTAAATTTCATTTGAAAACACACACACACACACACACACACACACACACACACACACACACATGTGAATAGGTTCTTGACTCCTCAGTCTGTTTGTAATTTGTATGTAGTAAGGCTACTAAATTGTTATTTCTATTTTATATCCTGCTATTTTGATGAACATATTTATCAGTTGTAGGAATTTTTGGTGGAGTCATTAGGGAGTTTTATCTATAAAATTAGAGCATCGTCATCGAAGAATAAATTGACTTCTTTCTGCTTTTATATTCCTTTTATCTCCTTCACTTTTAGTTGCTCTAGCTAAGACTTTAAGCACTACATTGGATATAAGCTGCAAGAGTAGGTATTCTTGTCTCGTTCCTGATTTTCATAGAAATGCTTTTAGCTTTTCTCAATTTAGCATAGTATCAGCTGTGGAATTTCTATCTATTTTTCTCTTTATTATGGTGAGAGATGTCCCCTGTATGTTGAATTTTGTCAAATTTCTCCACATCAGATGGGATGATTATGTGGTTTTTGTCCTAGTCTGTTTGGATTTATTTACATATATTACACCATCTCTATATCTCTGGGAGCTAAGTTGATCATGAAGCTGAATTGGAAATAGTGGATAAACTTTTGCTGTGTTCTTTATTTTGATTTCCAAGTGTTTTACTGAGAATATTTGCATCTATCTTCATTAAAGTCATTGATGGATAATTTTCTTTCCCTTTATTAGTTGTTGTTGGAACTTTGTCTGGTTTTGGCATAAGGGTAATCTTGTCTCCGTGAAATGAATTTGAAAGTGCTCCTTCCTTTTCTATTTTATGAATAATTTAAGGAGTATTGGAGCTACTTCTTTGAAAGTCTGGTAGAATTCTACGCTAGTTTTATCTGGACCTGGGCTTTTTCTATTTTGGAGTTTTTAGTTCGTATTATTTCCCTGGTTATTAGAGGTCTGTTAGAGTTACTTACTTTATCTTGATTTAATTTTGATAGGTCATATGTATCAAGGAATGTATCCATTTCTTTTAGGTTTTCCAGTTCACTGGAATATTATTTCTAAAGGGTATCTTTATGATTCCCTGCATTGTCCCAGTATCTGTTCTAATGCTTCCCTTCTCATCTATGATTTTATTAATTTGGGCTTCTCTCTTTCTCTTGATTAATTTGGCTAAATGTTTGTCCATCTTACCTATCTTTCCAAAATATCAACTCTTGGTTTAATTGAATCTTTTCATTGCTTTTATTTTTATTTGTTTTGTAATATTACTAATTACTTTATTTCGGGTTATACTTTATAGCTGAAAGTTATTCATTATTACTGTTAAGGTTGGTTGAGACTCCTTGGGATTAACTATTAATGTCTTATGAGAGGCATCTTTGCTCCTTTAATTATTCCTCTTCTAAGTGACCAATTTCTTGGAAGGATAAGGGCTTTGATGACTGTGTAATTTTTCTCAGAATCACAGGAGACATTTTTCTGTAGTGACTCTATTTTCAGGATGAATATTGGTTAGCATTTAACCTCCAGTGTTTCTATGGCCTCTCTGATGGAAAAGACTGGCGTGGTCCTAGGATGGTAGCATATGCTGTTTACCTCCTGGGTTCTGTCTGGTCTTGGAGGCTGTATTAGTTACTTTTCAATTGCTTTGATGAAACATCGTGATCAAGGCAACTCACAGAAGAAAAGGTTTACTTGGACTTGTGTTTCTGGAGAGATAAACATCTATGATGGCAGAGTAGAGGCAACAAGTGCCAGGTATGATGGCAGATGGAGGAAGGTTAGGATTCATATCTTGAACCACAAGCATAAAGCAGAGAAAGCAACTGGAAATGGCAAGGGTCTTTTAAAGAAACAAAGCCCACTTCCAGTGACATAACTTCTCCAACAAGGCCATACTTCCCAAATCTCCCTAAACAGCACCACCAAACATCTGAGACTACGGGGAACATGTATCAGTCAAAGCAGTACAGAGGCTAAGGGCTAAGACACGAGTTCTCCTCATTGTCTACTTACTTCTATTACTTAAGACTCCAAACTCTGATTGTTGAGCACCTAGGAGCATAGGTGTGTCAGTCTTAAAGAGGTAGTCATCGCTTTTGGCTTTAACTTTGTATAATTAGAATAAAGAAGAAGCTGCCAGAGAGGGAGGCCTTGGTTTTGAAGAGCTGCCTTTCATAGTCTCCGTAAGAGGGAAGTCTGCAGATGAGGGATGGTAGTGTTTTATTGTTTCCCTGGAAACTGAGAGCTTCTTCTGATTAGGCTCAGCAGGACTCAGTCTTGATGAGTTGCTGGATGGAAAGAGGAAATCACACAAGAGAGGAATCAGCAGTCCTCAGCTAGGTCCTAGTGCTACAGAGAAAGTTAGTGCAAGAGTTTAACATGATAGTGTGCAGGCCTTCTAGCTGTTGACATTAAAAAAGGAGTTTGGGGGCAACAATGAAGAAGGGACAGCAAAGAGAGGAAATTGTCCATGCCAGAAGAGAGAAAAACAAAGGTCACATAACAAACGCTGCCTAGAAAAGCAAGTCAAAGAAAACTGAAAATGTATAGCCCACCATAGGTCCTAGCAAAGTACAGCACCAACCCAAAAGACATCACTGGATGTAGTATAAATAGTAAAAACCCAGAGACAGATACTGGAGTTCAAACTGAAGATCAGAAAAGCAAAGCAGTCAAGTCACTAGAGAGATCTTGCCTCTACCAAGGCTCATGTAAACAAAGGGGCAATTCTGCCCCTAGGAATCCTGAGATTGAGACTGACACTGAGACCTGTCGCCTCCCATTTTAAATTCCTCTCTAGTCCTGGGATTAAAGGTGTATGCAACCACTGCCTGGCCTGTATTGATTAGTGTTGCTGCTTTGCACTGATCTTCAGCCAAGCTTTATTTATTAAAACACAAATAATATATCACCATAACTGGAAGGGGACAGAATTCCAATTTGTCCACAAGGGCCCCTAGGCAGGACTCTATTCTAGTACATCCTATGAAGAAAAGAGGTCTTCCTTCTCATGAAAGTGACTTCCTATATTTCTGGGGCCAAAGTATCCAGTTGGTCAAGCCAACCTGACCCAAATGGTAGACACAAACTGAAACTTGGCCATGCATCAGTTGTGAGAGGAAGGGAGACAGCCTCAGGAGAGATCAGAAATCTTGGTCATCTGTAAGACTCTCAGAACATAAATAATGGTCAGTGGGGGAGTGCACAGGAATGGATACAATTGCCAGCCACACACTTATTCTTCCTTCCTACTCCAAGGAGTGGACAAACAACAAATAATGAGAGAGAAAAGGGAATCCTCAAACTATATAGAGTGAGGGGATTCCCAGAAAACAGAAAGTATCTCCTTATCCTTATTGGTATCCTACCCATAGGCATTCAGTTGCCTCAAATTATCCAGATAGCCAGGCAGACGGAAGTAGTAAGTGGCCAAGAGGAGCAAAATGGAGACTTTCTCTCCATAAAAGCTCTAGAAATGTCTTGTTAAGTAGCATGTTGAAGGCCTGCAATGCAGATGATGAAAGAATTTGCCAAGAAAGGACAAAGTAGGTCCGCTAAAACACACTGCTTGGACACAGATGAGTTCCCCGAGAAAGGATCACACTTCTGAAAGGCGGTGAAGCTTCTTTTATGGCCGTTTAAGGAGAAGTTAGGTGGTTTGGTCATGGAACCTGTTTAGACCTCATCATCATGTTGAGTAGTATATTTTATGTATAAGTTTTCTTTTTCTTGAGATTAACTATTTATGAAAGGTGCCATGATCCATGAGAGGTTAGGTCCTGGGTGTCTGTGAGAAACATCATGACTTAGGCTCTAAATGTACAGCCTTGGACTATTGGAGGCTTTGGTTTTAGTCCTTTGCCTCCACAGCTCTATACAAGTTTCACGGGGGGAAAAAAAACAAGCCATTGGGTTAGTGGGAACTGAAATTTTTGATGTTTGAACATGGTTGAGAAGATTAATAAAGATAATCAAAAACCCCAGAATGGTGATTGGGATAGAATATCAGTGTAATTTCCAGTCTTAGCTTTTTAAAATATTTATTTCCAACTTTTGCACAATGAAAGGGCCCAGAAAC
This sequence comes from Ondatra zibethicus, assembly GCA_004026605.1. Lineage (NCBI taxonomy): Eukaryota > Metazoa > Chordata > Mammalia > Rodentia > Cricetidae > Ondatra > Ondatra zibethicus. The sequence goes on along the minus strand of PVIU01003888.1, from coordinate 66,527 downwards.
AAAGAAAAACTCAGTAGAGAGGACATCTCAAATCAGAGCCTTCAAATGATATTTCGCACCATGAAAAGTCATGTTCTTTGAGTAATAGGTGATTGAAAGATCAAGGAACATTTGAGATACCAGGAAGCACCAGGACTCTCTAACCTATTGCCAAATGAAATTAGAAGCTAATTTGAATGATCTCCTACTGGCCAAAATTACAATTTGCACATGGACAAAGATAATAATTCCCATGAAATGAGGTAGATTAAATATAACTTGATGCAGTAATTAATAGGGGCACTTATAAAACCATACAACTCTCAACTTACTAATTAACCTTGGATATATATGGGAGCTAGCTAATTATTTTTAAAGTTGCTTATTAAAAAATGGAAAGAGGAAGTTAAATAATTATTGAGTATCCCCTAAGAAAACTATACACCAGAAAATGCCAATAATTGACAGAAAGTACTCATCTAAGAGTATTAGTGATTGATCAGCATTGATAAACGTCACCCCAAAAATAAAAGAAAGAACTAGGCATTATGTGCTTCCTGACAGAACATCACTGTGAAAAAATAATCCAATTCAAAGCAAACAAACAAACAAAACAAAACAGGTAAAGTCAATTCTGTGCCTGATCAGCCATCTAGCCTAATCTAACAACTTGTAGGAGCTGCAGGGAACAAGGCAATGTTTAAAATTCCATGGTAACAAAACAAAGTATAGAGCAGGAAATCCACATCCCCTCATTCCTTCAACAGAAAAAAAAAAGATACAGAAGAAGTAAGAGAATCCTTGGCCATCAAAAGCCAAATGTCGTTTACATCCCATTTTAACAAGTTTTAGAAGATAAAGTACACAATCATAGAAAATGAAGATGGATGGACACATGACAATGGTGAGAGATTATTGATATTATTTTTGTAAGATAATGTTTTGCCACTTGAATGCTGAGGTGTTTATCTATACATTTTAAAAATCAGGGCAAGGTTTTAACTCTTCACCTTTGGTCCTGGTATGTTCCTTAAGGTCACATTGGCAGTCATTGTGGAATTCAGGAGGAAACGCTGTGAAGCAGGGTCCAGGAGCAGAGCACTCACTCCAAACAAGAGAAAGCATGATCTGTTCTCAAATCCATCTTTAAAAAGAGCCTCTGATGTTCTTCAGCTGTGGGACCACAGAAGTCTTTCTTTTCAGTTCCCACTATCACAAAAATATCCCACAAGCATTTGTAACTTGCTTTGCAACAAGGAATGAATGATGGATGATGGATGTATATACATGTTGATAAACATAGATGCAAACTCTTTGACCACAAGCATTGCTCCTGAGAGGTCTCTTAACTGAGCCATGGTGAGGTGAGATGTCTGACAGAATGGAGGAGAACATTTTATTCTTTTCTACTTAGTTTGAATAAACCAGAAAGACCTTTTGGATGTGTGGTAAATGAATCAACACAATGACACTTTTTAAAAATATTGTTACTGTTGTTGTTATTATTATTATTTTACACTCAGACCACAGGTCCCACCTCTTCTCCTCCCAGACCTACCTTCCACTTTGCCTCTGCCCCCCCCCTATGTTCTCCTCTTCCATTTCTATGCAGAAAAGGGCAGATCTCCTATGGACAGCAACCAAACATGGCATATCAAGTTTGGGTAAGACTTGTCCCTCCCCTTTTATTAAGGCTGGACAAGACAACCCAGTATGAAAGATGAGTCCCAAAAGCTGGCAAAAGGCCCAGAGACAGCCCATGCTCTCATATTAGGAGTCCCATATGAAGACCAAGCTGCACAACTATAATACATATACAGAGAGCCTAGATCAGTTCCGTGCAGGCTCCCTGATTGTCGGTTCAGTCTTTGTGAGCCCTTATGAGCCCAGGTTAATTGATTGTTAGTTTTCTTGTGATGTCCTTGATCCCACTGGCTCCTATAATCCTTCCTCTCCCTCTTCCACAGGATTCCCTGAGCTCTTTCTAATGTTCGACTGTGGGTCTCTGCATCTGTTTCTTTCAGTTGCGGGATGAAGCCTCTCTGATGACAACTGGGTTATACACCAATCTATGAGAATAGCAGAATATCATTAGACATCATTACATTGACTTGTGTGTGTGTGTCTGTGTGTGTGTGTGTCTGTGTGTGTGTGTATTTGAACTTAAAATATAACAATCTAAAGACTCAGATTGGACTACTGTGAAAAGCACCCAGCTTCTAGGTAATCTTGATTCACAGTACACAGTGTGCAAAGCCCCAAAACCCTGATAATTCCATCATGATGTTTCATGACTACAACCCATCACTGGGAGACTGAAGAAGGAAGACTGCTACGAGTTTGAGACCAGTCTCAGCTACATAGGAAGTTTCAGCCAGCCCTATCTACAGAGTGAGACCTTGTCTCAAAATAACAAAACAAAATAAAAAGTAAAATACACACACAATGAGACAACAAATCACTGTGCCTTGTTTAGACAACTTTTCAATGAAATTGTGGTCAGAAAAATCCTCTTTTCATTGAAAATTTCTAAGACAAAAATGAATTTAACACATACTACCTCCAGAATACCATGATTTAAGCATGTTCAAAACCTTCATGTTAGCATGTAGTTGAGCAAAATTTTCTAACACAAAGCCCATTTTATCATAAAATATTGGTTATCTCAATAGCCTTGAGTATGGCTCTGTCTGAAGCCATTCTGGAAAGCTATTTCTCTGGCCTGGCTTGAGGCCTCAAGTTGCAGGCTACCAAAATGAAAAATGTTAATCCAGTTGAGCTGATGAATCACCTAGTCAAGGCACTTGTAAGGATTATTTTTCTATCCTGCTAGCCAGCTCCCAAATAATGACACAGATTTATTAATTGTAAAAGCTCAACCTTAGCTTAGGGTTTGTCCCACTAGTTCATATAACTTAAATTAACCCATATTTTTATCAGTCTACATTCTACCTCTCCAATTCTGTGTGTCAAATTTGCTCTACATCTCCATGCTGTCCCTGCATGCCTCGATTTCTTCCTCTCTCTGCCTGGAAGTCCCACCTGACTCTTCTGCTTAACTATTGAACATTCAGCGTTTTATGACATCAACCACAGTACTATCTCTTCACAGTGTACCAGTATCCCACAAGAGGGACCACAGCTCAGGTGTGGTCTTACCATAAGGCATGCTAAAGGGATAGATGGAATAATTAACCCTCTAGTGAGATACCACACTCTTCCTTCCCGGAATTCCTGCCCCAGCATGGTTCCTACAATCCCACCATGAGCTGCTATGAGACTATCCTGACTTAGAAAGGTCCATCTTTTCCTCTTTCTTTTTCTGTCTCTTCCATTCAGATTCTGACCAGAACTTACACATGCCTTCACTGACACCTTCGGCTTCCTTCCTCTTTTCGTAAAGACCATCTCCCTGCCGTGTAATTGCCAGTAGCCATAAGACTGCCCTCAATGCCAGCTTAAATCAAAGGCCATGGGATTTTGTTTTCCCTTTTTCTTTTGGCTCCACCAGACAGCTGCCAAAATTTAAAGCTTTTCTGCCTTGAGTCTTTCTTTTAAATTCTAATAAAGTTGTCCTTGAGCTTCTTTTTGGGTCCGTTCTTAAATTCATTTATTAATGAGACTAAGAACCCAAGAGTTTTTCCATGGTGTCTTCATGCAATTTATTTAATACCCAAGTTTTACCTACCTCTGCCTCCCAAGGGCTAGGATTAGAGGCATGCACCACTATGCCCAGAGGATTGTTTGAACACTTGATCACTGGCTGCCCATGTCTGCTTGGGGAGACTGTGAAACCTTTGGATGATAGCCTAATTAGGGCTACTATTGCTATGATGAAACAGGATGACCAAAAGCAAATTGCAAAGAATAGGGCTTGTTTGGCTTCTACCTCAACATCATAGTCCATAGCTGAAGGAAGTCAGGAGAGAACTCACCAGGGTTAAAACCTGGAAGCAGGAGCTGATGCAGAGGCCATGGATGGGTGTTGCTTACTGGCTTGCTCATCATGGCTTGCCTAGTCTGCTTTCTTTTAGAACCCAGGACCCTGAGCCAATCAATGACACCACCCACAATGCCTGGGCCTTCTTCCCCCATCAAATCAATTACTCATTAAGAAAAAGCACTAGAACTGGGTCCTATGGAGGCATTCTCTCAAGGTTTCCTCCTCTCAGATGACGCTAGCTCAGTGGTTCTCAACCTGTGGGTCACGATCCCTTGACAATCCTCTTTCTCCAAGAAATATTTACGTTACAATTAATAACTAGCAAAATTATGGTTATGAAGTAGCAACACAATTCATTTTATGATTGGGGGGGCCACCATATATAAGGAACTATAGATGCAGCATTGGGAAGGTTGAGAGCCACGGCTCTAGCTTGTGTCAAGATGACATAAAACTAACTGGGACAGATGATGAGGTCTAACTGGAGGCAGTAGACACAACAAGGGATGTAACTTGCAGATTATAGGCTAAATATGAGTTCCAACTCTCTTTCTCTTTGTCTCTCTCAATCCTTTCTGATCTAGGGAGATGCCAACAAACATCTCTTGAAAAATCGTACCACCAAGGAGCCATCTGCCACCAAGCTCTCTCCACCATGGCATACTGTATACCCTGAAACCATGAACCAAGTTAAATATCTCCTTCCTTAAGTCTCCCCTTTGTTGTGCATTAGGTAAAGAGCAATGATATGTATCTGACACAGAAAACCAGTGGAAAAAAATTTCATTGCTGTAATAAACCTGACCCAAAACTAGTTTGTGGGAAGAATTTGTAGAAAGTAGCTGGCAATATCCTCAAATACTATAAACAGAATTTAATAGGTCATCCTATTAGGAGTGGTAGAGACCAGAATGTTGATAGAAATACAAGCAATAAAGACTATAGTCATGAGGTTTCAGAAGCTGATGTGGAATTCCCCTCTGTATGCTGCGAATATGTTTTATTGCCATTGGTTAATAAAGAATTTGCATTGGGCCTATTGCAGCACAGAATAGGGCAAAGCAGGAATACCAAGCAGATAGAAGAGGAAAGAGAAGGTGGAGCCAAAGAGATGCCATGTAGCTGTGTGAGGAGAAAGACGCCCATGCACCAGTACCAGTAAACCATGAACCTCAAGATAAAATATAAAATAATAGAATGGGTTTATTTAAGATGCAAGAGCTAGCTAGAAACATGCTTAACCTATTGGCCAAACAGTATTGCAATTAATATAGTGTCTGTGTGATTATTTCAGGTCTGGGCAGCCGGAAAATGAATCAGCAGCCTCTGACTACAGAATGGTGCTCCAACTTGGTCTGACTACACCCACATAAAACCTGAGAGAGTTTGAGAAGGAATTCTACACAAAAGAACAGAGTTTAATGCAGCTTCTTGGTAGCCACATTTTTTTTCAGATGGACTCTGTTTACTGGCTGTGAGCAGGAGCACCGTGGCTCCTCTAAGATAGATCTTCCTGACTCCACAATGGCAGCAAATGCTGTGCAGCTTCTTTAAAAGCCAGCTTCTTGGTTAGTGCTAGCATCACAGAATGGCTCTGGCTCTTTCAGGAGGTCCTGTTATAAAGCTTATAAATGAGGTTTGTGAGCAGAGTGCTACAAGTTGCTTAATGGAAACATAGATCCACTGTGTCCCTAGAGCTGGGACAGTGAGTATGGACTGGGCAGAGCCAACAGGCAGGGCCACAAAGTTCATCCTAGCCATACTTGCTTAGCATTTTTTTTAAAAAGCCCTCCTGGTCAAAAGGTAATGACAGATGTGCAATAAAGACAGATTCAGATTTAAAAAAAAAAAAAAGACCTCTTACTGGGTCACAGTGTTAGATCAATGTACATAGACTTGGAAGAGGGGGGAAAAGAGACAGTTATAAAAGAGTACAGACAGTCATAGATTAAAGGAGTAAAGATAATAAAATAAATATTAAACTTGTAGAAAAAGTAATAGAGTAAGAAAAATAAGCCACATAAAAATGGAATATACACAGAGAGTCTGGATTATATATACTATTCTGTTTTCTTTGAATTTTTGACTGGGAATGAACTTAGTATAGAGAGACATTTCATTGTATAGGCTGCTAAGCTAAACCAACATACATAATTTAAAGGTATGTTGACTTCAAACTTTGAGTCTAAGAATATGTTCCTTTGGAAAAGAGGTTCTGCTTTTGTTTCCACAGAAGATGAGACCCTGTGGATTCCTTCCAGGCTAATGTGGTTTGATGGAACAAGACCCCCCAAAAGGAAATAGACACTCTGGAACTTTATGGGTAGGCCACAGCCACGTGGCAATATATAGAATAATAAAAATGGGTTAGTTTAAGATGTAAGAGTTAGTTAACAAGAATCCTAAGCTAATAGGCCAGGTAGTGTTTTAATTAATACAGTTTCTGTATGATTATTGTGGGTCTAGGTGACTGGGAAATGAGCGAACAATCTCTGCCTATAAGAAGTAACTGAGGAACTCCTTCTAGGCTACAAGCTATTCCTATTATATTACAGAAAAGAATCTGCATGGGTTCTTTTTATGTCCTGAAAATTTAAGTAAGGATAAAATTCAAAGTAATGGACTAAATTGTTAGGCTGAGAAATTTTTAAGATTACATAATATCCAGCTTTATGTATGGTTACTGTTCACTGTTATTAGATTTATAGTGATATTGAGCTAAAAGATATGTATTTTTTTAAAACGCATTAGCAAGGAAAATAAGACAAGAAAGAAGTAGACAAGCATCTGTACTTATTAAAGAGATTAGTATCCACAAGGAGAAATCCTGGTCTTTGAGGTGAGACAAGAGAAAGAGTGCCTTGATGGAAATATATGACCCAGTGAGAAATCTAAGGGATAACACTGTAAATTCATTAGAAGAGTTAATACCTAAAAAAGCAAAGCCTTTAGAATGGCTATCTAAGGAATTATTTTTCCAAGTTAAGCCATTCACAGAGAGGCTATTGTAGCTAGGGTCCAAGAGGCCCAGGCTACCAGAGATAAGGTTCAACAGGCTTCCAACTGGCAGCAAAACTTGCCATCATCCACATGGTACTGGTTTTACCAGCATGAAAAAATAAGAATGAGGGACTCATGGAGGCTTGAATCAAGGTTCCAGAAACCTGCTGAAGCTAGTCAATGGGAATATTCAGATTTCCTAAAAGGAGGTCCTAGGAAGCCATTATATGATGCTGTGAAGGTGAAGCCTAAGTTTCAATGGTGCACCCTGTTGTTCTGCCGCCATGCTGCCTGTGCACACAAAATTGTTTTGGTTTTAAACCCCTACCATGATGCAAAGTTTTTGATGACACTGGGAACATAACAATACCAAACAAGCGTGATATCAATAATGTTTATATGTCAGAAACAGAGGGTATCTACCAAGGAAAGCTAAAGACATTAAGAAAATCCAGCCAAAGAGAAGCCACATGTGCTAAAAGCAACAGAGCTAGAAGGGTAAGACATCCTAAGCCTTCTGGAGCACAGATGATGTCATCACAAGCCTAATCCATTTCAATTACATAAAATGGAGTAGCATTTGCATAACCCATGCATGCTCTCCTGTTGGCTTTAAATCATTGCCAGATAACTTATCATATCTATTCAAATATAAATAATATATAAATAGCTGTTATGATGTGTTGTCTAGGAAATACTAATGATAAAGTTTATATGTATTCAGTATGGAAGAAATTTTATTTTACCTACTAGAACTAATGATTGCAGAACCACAAATCTCACAAATATGAGGGGTGGACTGTAATTGAATTTTAAGGCACAGGCATATAATGCTACCAAGACATTAATATGAGCTATATTGCAAAGATTCCATCAGCTAAGTACTGACAAACATGGGATATACCAAAGGAATCCAGACATCAGGAAAAGAAGAAGAAAAGGAGAAGGAGGAAGAGAAGCCTGCACTCAAGTGGAAGAGAGGGTATTATATGAAGTTCCACTTTGATAGTCATAGGAAAGACTCAAGAACTGATGTCAGAATCACAAGGTCACCTACTTATGCTTGTTATATGGTTATATTGTATAGTACACTATATGTCTGTTGTCTTTGCTGTTCTCATGACATGCCTCCATTGGTGTTGTAGATAAATACTTATAACAAATCTAACACTCAAAAACACTCTTTCAATCTTTTTGAGTGCATGGGTTCCTTCCAAAAGGAACCATGCCTGGGGATCCCCCAGCTCTTCTCTCTATTTCCCCTGGATTCTATTCACCTTCATACTGAGCCAAACTTTGGGCATATTACTTGAGCTGGGGTTTGCTTCCTTTTCCAGTCCTAGGCTAGAGGTTTGCTCACCTTTGCTTTTCATTACTCCCCCCAACCGCCTGGACTCCATCTTCTGGAACCTATGAGCTCTATGGAGCTTCCCAGAAGCCTGAGGCCTGGAGAGAACATGTCTCTGGGTGTAGGTAGTATGTTTTAATGAATCTGTCTCTCTCCAAAGTTAGATTCTGTGATATGGTCTACAACTCTGCTTTTGTTAACTACCACATTAGTTTGTTTATCAATGGTCCTAGAATATGAACACATTCAAGTTTTCTACTTATGATGTGGGAAGGCCTTCTGTATATGTGTTGCTTTTATCAGTTAATGAATAAATAATCTGTTTTTGATCAATGGCTTAATAGAATATAGCCAGGCTGGAAAAGATATATAGAGAGAGTAGGTGGAATCAGAGAGATGCCATGTAGCCACCAGAGGCCAAAGACATGAGCCACCAGATAGAAATTTGCTGGTAGGCCACAAACCTCATGGTAAAATATAAAATAATAGAAATGGGTTAATTTAAGATATAAGAGCTAGCTAGCAATACACTTAAGCTGTTGGCAAAGGAGTGTTGTAATTAATATAGTTTCTGAGTGACTATTTTGGGCAGGTGGGAAATGAATGAGCAGCCTCAGACAATATACTTAGAGTTCAAAACCAGCAGAGAAATCAATGAGTACAAAATCTTGAAAGAATCCCAGAAACAGCACTCTCTACTCTATTTAGCACTCAGCACTGACAAGACTTCAGGTGCCAAACTGATGACCTGGTGCCTGGTGCTGTGGTTGTTTGTTGTGTTTTGTTTTCCAAAGTGTTTATCCCACTAATCTCAGATCCTCCAGTGATGCATCTGGACATAGGCCTCCATTCTGTTTGGCACATGTATGGGTGCTTTACATTAGAGAAGTAAAGTTATCATTTTCTATAGAAAAGAATCTGTATTGTTTCTTAGAGAATCCAAACTGTTTTCCTCATTTTGACTATCTTATTTCTGGAAGTTCTATTAGATCCATCATTTCGATCCACTGTGCTGTCTTATATTATCAAAAACTTCATCTTCTTAGCTTCAGGTCTGGGAGCTGTATGAAAATTTACCTCTCTGGCTTCTACCAGATTCGTTTGCTTGAATCATCATATTTTAATGGATCTTTCTTCCCCTGGCATTCAATTCCTACCCAAATCAATGGAATGTCTTTTATAATTTCCCTCACACACAAATCATTTCCTTGGGGGTCTCGTGGATTGTCTGATGTTTGCTGCTGTTTTACAGAGCTCTCTCAGCTCCACACCCTTCCCACTAACCTGCCCTGTGCATCTTTTTTGAGCAACATCCTTTGATATTTTCTTAAATGAAAGTATAATGCTTTCTTGTGTCAAATTGCAAAAGGGGGCTGCAGTAGCTCCATTTTACTGCTGACCATCAGAAGTTCTGGAAGCACAGACATTTTTTCTTGGTGTCCAGTTAAGCAGAAGGGACTGAGCCTGAACCCACTGGGTCTATTACCATGCCCAGGTGGATAGTGTCTAAACTGAACTGAATCAGCAGCCAGCCTTCTAGTATCTACTGCAGCAATGACTGCTTGCGAGGGGTGTAGGGTAGCTCCAGATTCCAGCCCTAATTTGCTTTCTGTTGCTCTAATAAACACTGTGACCAAAAGCAACTTGGAGACCACAGGGTTTATTTAGTTTAACCATCCCAATAACAGTTCATCAACTATGTGAATTCAGGCCAGGAATCCAAGCAGAAGCTATGGCAGGAAGTCTGGAGTCATTCAGTTTGCCTTCTTAAACAACCTAGGCTACCTTTTGAGGGATGACGTCATCCACAGTAGATTGGGTCCTCCCACATCAGTTATTAATTAAGAAAATGCCCTGAAGGGTTGCCTACAGGACAATCTGATGAAGTATTTTACAAATTGAGACTTCTTCCCAGATGACTCTAGCTATGTCAAGTTGACAAAAATAAAACACAACACAACACACACAACAACAACAACAACAACTAACCACATTCACACATCTGGTTTTCCAAAACTATACTGATTGTTGTATGGAAAAATCAGAGGACCCAAATCCTACATCCTGAGAGGGATGCTAGCCTCCCTGTCTCAAGTTCAGGCTTCCCCCAGCATCCTATGATGGATTCGTCAGGTCTATATGAGGTGGTTGGTTTCTTCCTTAATCATACTGTTGCAGCCTGGGGAGAAAGCATATTTCATTATTGATATCACGCTTGTTTGGTATTGTTATGTTCCCAGTGTCATCAAAAACTTTGCATCATGGTAGGGGTTTAAAACCAGAACAATTTTGTGTGCACAGGCAGCATGGCGGCAGAACAACAGGGTGCACCGTCAATAGCACCGAAGCAAATGTTCACCATAAGGAAGTCTGCGCATTTCCAGAGAGTTTGAAAAGCAGATTCTGAATGCTCTGTGGGTTCCAAGAAAGGATAATTTCAAGTCAATGACACTGGATTACATCCTGCAAATGGGACATATAAAAAGAGAACTGCTGAGCACACGCCCAGCCGTGCATGGGGAAGAGAGAAAGAGCCAGGTCTCTGAGAGTGGACAGGGACTGCAGAAAGACAAAGGGGTGGTGGAATATAAACTCACGGGTCATGCAGAGTTGTTAGTACATTGGGTCCCAGTTGCTCTAAAACAATTTTGTTTTGTTTTCTACTGTGATGATGCACACTCAACTTAGAAATGTCTGCTTTTCTAGATTATCTTTACTCTTCCCCCTGCCAAATTACACAGCGCACCTATTATCCAGATCACATTTAAACACCACTCCTCCAGGAGACAATTAAACTATAGAAAAGTCTAAACATTCTGTTTTTCACATGCACGAACTGTGAAACACTCACCTCTTAACATAAAGGAAGAGCCTTGCAACTTCTCTGTGGCATATCTGGGTCACCAGCATCTGCTGCTCTTTCTTACCCACTGACAAGCAGAGTGAGGACCAGCAGAACACAGCACTGATATTTCACTATGCTACCCAGAATGCCATGCAATTTAACTCATGGATTGTTTATTTCTCGAATGCCCCATTTATTATTTCCAGTCTTTGACCTTAGGCAACTGACTAAAACCGTGGCAATGGATAACGAGAGACCCCTGGAATATGTTAAGTTCCTTCACCTTTCTCCTCTGTCTTTTTCTATTCCCACCCTACCCTTGTGAGCCTAGGACATCTTATTGTCCTCCCAGGTCCACTTTAGGCTGACATGCAGAGGCGAGGGATGGGACAAAGGCGGCTGCTCCTATTCCCGGATGCCACACTCTAGCATTTGTTGCTCATCAGAGTGCCCAATAAGACCATCTGAGACCGTTTCATCAGAACCCACCATGTTGCATATTCATCCTTCATCCTGTCTGTTCCTGCTTCCCATAATTCTTGCAACGTCATCTGAGAGTATCTTGAATGAGCCCTCCCTTAAGAGCCCCAGGCTCTGCTTGGCAAGTTCTTCCCCAAAGTCCTCACCTGGGTCTCAGATCTCCATCTTCAGCCTCGTCCAGCTCCTGAACTTCAATACTTAAGTTTAAAACTTCCTCGATGCACTTTTGGTGGCTTTGCCAACAATGTTCCTCCTGTTGTTCCCCACCTGCCTACTGGGAACCTGCTAGTTCACTGACTGGTCTGAATGCCTTGATGTCAACCTTAACTCCTCTCTCTCTCCATTCCATCCTGACAGCCTGTCCCTGGTGAACACCCACAGTTTGACCCTCTCACCATCTGGATGGGGCTGCCAGGGTCTCTTGTCTGAATTATTGCAGCAGCTTCCTGACCCTTCTTCCCGATTCTGCCTTAGACCCCAGCATCATACAAAGGAGACTTTCTGCACTTCCAGTGTCCCTACCAAGCATACACATCTCCTCCTCATCCTGCACCCATGCTTACTACTATACAGACACTTGCTCCAGAAGTCCTGGATTCTTGGTGCAGGTTTCCCATGAGTCTTCCCATCTTAAATGATCCGGTCGCTAGCATTCCTCACAGGCATGCCCAGCTGATTCCAGATGCAGTCAAGTTGACAACCAGGATTAACTGTCACACTTACCAGGCCTTTGTACTGCTGCATTCTGATCCTTTCTCTGTCTCTCTATGCTCTCACCCATGCTGAGCCAGTACTCCAAGACTCCTCCCTTTCACACATATTCAGCATGGTCCAACCTTGGGATGTTTGCAGCTTCTCTTCCCTCTAATTATGGTTACTCTACTAGTCATCAGCATGGCGTGTTCTTTCCTTTCCCTGCGTCTTTTCAGGAAAGCCACCTTCCCTATGTCATGCCTGTCACCCCTCCCTCTAGGAACTGTAATGCTTAGAGCCTTATCTCCTCCTTTGTATTCTTTTCTGCATTGATACGCATAGTTCAATCACAAAACTTCTATCTGATTTGCTCGTATACTTTCTCCTGGCCCAGTCCCCATCCCTACAGAGTATGCTCTAGGAGAACCAGGATTCTTGTATGATTGGTTCACAGCTCTTTGTGTGTGAAGCTAGGCCCATGCTTCACACATGAAAGAAGCCTTGTAAATGTGTTGAATGATTGAATTTTTGACAGACACAATCTAACTTATCTGTGTCAGTTTGGTAATCCCTTATCTAACATGTCTGCAACTACAAGTATGTCAGATTCTAGATTGGCTTTCAAATTTTAGAATAGTCACATACATGCAATGAGTCTCTTGGAGTTTGAATCCAAATATAAAAACAAAATGCATTTATATTTTGCATATAGTTGAAAACATTTGTTCTTGTTTTATTTTTATCTTCTTACCCATGCCAGGCTTATTTTCATCACTTTCAATTATGTATATGTGTATGTATGTGTGTGTGTTTGTGTGTGTGTGCAGAGAGAGGGATGAGGGATGATATACATATATATTGTTTGGGGCACATATATATATATATATATATACATATATATATATATATATATTTCCTAGGAACAGAACCTCGAGTGTATACAACTGTATAAAGAAATGAGCTATCGGTATGCATGGCAGGTCAGTGGATCTTAGGGACCTTGGACTGGGCACAAAAAGACCATTTTCATAACGTTCCAAAGTGACAAAGTTGTAGAGATGGAACATGCATCAGTGGTTGTCAGCGTTAGGGATAAGAAATGAAAGGGTGTTGGGGGGTAGTGGTAGCTGAGACTTTAAGTAGAGCCACAGTAATCCTTGGGTGGTGAAAGACCCATATCTTAATTATTACAATCACTTGGCTCTACAATTGATAAAATGACAGAACTGGATATGCATATTCTAATAGTGCCCACCTCCTGGTTTAGGTACCACTCCACCAGTAATTGATGCTGTTACCTAAAACATAACCAGGAAATCTATGTGAAGGGTGAATATACGGGATATCTCTGTGCAGCTCTGAAATTTCCTATGATTTTATAGTTACTTAAAACCAAAGATAAAATTCAAGGCAATCATGTAAGTAAGTAAGAAAAACACAAACGTACATATTAAACACCTTTTGTCACAGGGGAGGCAACAGCACACAACCTTCAGGTTACAACATATTTGCAAATTCTACAGGACTAACACTACTTGTGAGGAGATGGTAAGTTCCTGTGTACACCGATGTACCTTTATTTCTCTTTAATATTTAAGTAGTAAAGACTTTAATTGCTGGTGTTGCCGTTCATGACTTGGATTACTCACATTAATGGAACTCATGAAACTGTCCAATTAGCTATTTGGTCCCAATATCCATGGCTATGCATGTGTTCACAGCATTGAGTTTCTACAGTGGTAACCTGCTTGTCGTCCAACTCACCGCTAGCTGTTTGCTAGTTTAATTCCATGCATCATTATTTTAGGAGCATGGGCAACTAAGAATTTGTCACTTAATTACAAACTTTTTTAAAAGATGGAAACTATATAATGTGATTGCTTTTTATGAATAGTTTTGGAGGGGACCATACTGAAGAAAGTTGTTCAGAGCCATGTAGAATAAAGGACAATGGGTCTACATGTGGTAAGGACTTCTAAGGCAACTTTCCTCACTCGTTTCAACTTAATAAACATCAGGTGAAAACTAATGGCAAGTAGGGGTCCCTCCCAGGCCTAGTGTAGACTACCAGAATGTTCTTCTAAGTAGACTCCAAATCAGTGGGATTTAGAAAACGTTCTGAGGTGATGAGAAAAGTGTATTGTCTGTATCATGTAGTGTGGTAGCCACGAGTGTTGGGGAGTTTAAGGTCTGCCTGGGAAATGAAGAGAGATCCTGACTCAAACTAAGTAGTGATAAATGAGATGAGGGCCCAGCAAGATGGCTTGGCCGGTAAAAGTGCTTGCTGTACAATCCTCATGACCTGAGTTTAATGCCTAGAACCCCTACAAAGGTGGAAGGTAGAACCCTTGCAAAGGTGGAAGGAAAGAACTGGCTTCACAAAGCTGTCCCCTGATCTCCACACACATGTACAGGCACAAACACCCACATACGTATATGTCATGCACTCATACACACATCATAACAATAAAGAATTATTTAACTGTGGTAGAGCACTTCCCTAGCATATGCAGTGCCCCAGATTCAACTCCCATTATGTAAAAAAAAAAAAAAAAAAAAAAAAAAAAAAAAAAAAAAAAAAAAAAAAAAAAAAAAAAAAAAAAAAAACCTTCTTAAGTTTCTCCATTGCTTTTTCATAATGAAGAATTTTTTTCTTCATTGCTCCTGGGAACTGCTGAAGCCATCTTGTGCCCATGAGGCAAATTATGAGGAGAAGGAAGGTTACCTCGACACAATTGGGATACTGAGTCATCTCTAGATGGATCAATATGGGCTTCTCATTTTATGGTGAAAATAAATCCCCATAAAGCAATTGCCTGTAAAATTTTTATTGGCTACTATCTTCAAATTCTCCACCATCAATATGGTGGAAAAAGTGATATCAAGTCATAGCAGTAAAAGAAGTGTGTTATTCTAGGTGCAGAGAGGTACAGAGAAAAGGAAATAACATAGACAGGAGATGATTTAGAGAAAGATCTAATGTTATAGTTATTCCAGAGGAGAATTTTAGAATGTAAAGTGTGACACAGCTCTGAGCTGGTGGCATTGGACAGAGCTAATGAAGATCTCCAAGTACGGCTAGTTAAAGGGAGGGAGACAGGCAAACAGACAGACATAGAAATCTTCAATATGCGAATTTCTAATCCTGGGTGACCCGGACCAGCATGCTGAGAGCGTTGGGCTGATTTGTAAGAATCATGTGTAGTCACCAGGAGTTTTGGTAAGAGATATGGTCATGTTTACATTGGCTACGAGCTCCTCACTACAACTGAGGAATGAAGAACAGGGCAATACTGAAGTCTAGTCAGTCTGGGAACTTTGTCACACTGGGCAAACATGATGTTTTTTACTTAATGTCTACACATTGTCTTCTATCATGTCACTGTGGATTTAAAGTCATGGGTTTACCAAGTTTAAAGACTTATCAACCATTACATAACTTAGCAAGAAAACAAAGTACAAGGCTTTTGCCAGGTATGCGAGTGTAAGAATATATTGTGTACACAATTTTTCACAGGACTTGACAAGTTAATTCTAAAAATGACAGGAAGTACCTATATGATCCTTCAAAGTGAGATAAGAAAAGATGCCACAAAACAACAGTTATTGAAGTCATCATTAAAACGTAGTGTCTGAGTTTTGAATAGAAAAATCGGTGGTGTATAGCTGACTTTAGAAACAAATTCACCCAATCGAGAAAGCTGCAAAACAACATCAGTGTTACAGATCTTTGAAGAAATGAAGTATTACTTAACCATTACATAGGATGTACCAGTACCATTCATAAGACACATGGGCAGGAACAAAACTGGACTTAAATCTGTAATGCGGAAAAAACCTGCACTCTGTACAATAGCATAGTATTTTTGTCATCATGTCTGAAATAAAACCCAGTGAGACCTATACATCTTACCACTTCAAATTCTCTGCTGATATGATTGAAAAGATAAAGTCTTCCTAAGACACACAGAATAACGCAAATTAGTATCCAGTGTTTGTGAAGAATCCCTACAAATCAGTAAGAGAAGAAATCTTATAGGAAAGTAGATAGTATAATCCATAGTATCCCAAAGGGGATCATCGGTGACTGGGAAGGAGGGGAAAGATGGGTAGGCTTACAAAGAACAAACCAATTTAATTTTGAACCCAGCAACACGGGATTGCTAAAAATGCACTGTGCTGATGGTAAGAGCTTTGGCCTGGGTTGTGAACCATCTTCCTCCTTGTTGCATTTCCAGGAGGATCCTTGTGCTTGTATTCCATGCACGAGAATATCTTTTTGCGATTTTTTTTTGTCCTAGTAAAAAGCTGAAAGCAATCACAATGTCCACAGAGAGAAAAATGAACTGTGCTGAGGCCATGGTACAGCACAACCCACATTAGAGAAAATACATCAGCCATGACCACACACATTGTACAAGAATCAAGATGAAGCCGAATAAAACCATGTGATGTGAAAGTAAACACAGAATCACAGTGTTCACAGAGAATGGAAGTTCTTTCAACATCTGATGTGATTCTGTTTAGAGATAGTCCATCCGAGGTAAAAATTCTTCAGAAAAATTGAAAATTCTACCAATAAAATACCCACAGGAGTCACTGTCACTGGGCAGAAGGTAGACTCACAACTGAAGGCGCATCCAAGGCCTGCTAGACAGAGAACCCATCTTCTGAGGGTGTGTGCCTGTTTGTCTGTAGTTTTTGAACCTTACACGTAGCTTATACAAAAACCCAATCTCATCAGCAAATAATTAAATAAAAAAATAAAAGGCCCAGGTTTGACTTTTGAGACACTAGTTGTTATAAAAGTATCCTGACTGCCCAGCCCTGATATGTTTCTCTGAGGAAAGGCTTTTTCATTCTGAAAGCAGCCATGGTCAAAATGGCTACAGCCCAAAACATTGTTTTATTTGGATCAGGCAGACTCTTTAACTCCACACTCATTACAGTTGTCAAGCTTTCAAGGAAAACGCTAACCTAGTTGCACTCTCCAAAGTATATTTTTATTCTTTGCTATTTTAAAATGAACATCCAAGTCCATCTACATAGGCTGTATGAGTCTAGATTTATCCCAGTCAGTGTGAGACGGTAGAGAAACCAGTGTGTGCGCCCAGGAGGGAGATGGGAACAGTGAAGAAACTAATACATACAGAAGGAAGATGGACAGGTAGAGAAACCAATGTGCACAAGAGGGATGGGTACAGTAGAGAAAACAACGCGCAAAAGGGGGGGACAGACAGGAAGTGCTGTACTTTAGCAAAAAGAAACTGCAAGAAAAAAACACTGTTTTCAAAAAGAAATGTGTATTAAGCATTGAATAAGGCTTGCTGTTTTGTTTTGTCTTTTTCTTTTATCTGTCCTGAGTGATTCTTGTCAAGCTCATACAAACCTAAGTGACCTGGGACGAGGGAACCTCACGCATCTTATTACCCTGTGGGGAACGTTTTCATAATTGCCAATTAATGTGGGAGGGCCCAGCATACTGTGGGTGCCACCCCTGGGCAGATGGTCCTGGTTCATAGAAGAAAACAGGCTGAGCAAACCAGTAAATAGCACCCCTCCATGGCCTCTGCCTCACCTCCTGGAGCCTTCGTGTCCCTCAGTCATTGATGTGGAAGCTGTAGACGCCAAGTAAACCATTCCTCCTTGAAACTGATTTGATCAGTGTCTTAGCACAGCACCAGAGAGCAGAGAGGAAAATAGGATGTTACATGAACAAAGGATTCTGCTTACATGGATACTATTTCTGAATACTTGTATTTGTGCCCACAGTTGATTCATGAAAGCAAATGTGCTGTCTGTGTGTGTGTGTGTGTGTGTGTGTGTGTGTGTGTGTGTGTGTGTGTGTGTGTGTGTGTAGTTTCAGTTCTAGGTGTCATGTTTTAAGTGACTGGAAAAGAGTAAATTCATCACCTAAGGTAATGGAAAAGACAGGAATACATTTTACTAACAAACCTTTGTGTTGTAAAGAGAGACTTCTAGGCAAAACATTGAAAGCAGCAGCTGTGTGTCGTCAGCTAGGTGTGACCTAGAACTGTAAGAGAAGCATGACTTTAAAAAACAAATGACCTTATTTGCAAGAATTCAGACGGGGTATAAATACTGTGAGACTGGCTGGCTGGAAAATAAATCATTTTCTTATCTCCAACTTCTCTAGCCAGGAAAATATTCACAGACTAAATGAAAAGATCATGCCTAAGAGTGCAGTCAGTAAGCATGGCCTCAGATAAAACTGAAGCCAAAGATATAACCATGAATCTGTTTGTAAAGTCCTAGGAAGGACCCAGCTAATGCCTGCTATATCTGCGAAGTGGAAAAGCCCTTAGGGCTCGTCTGAGCTTAGTCCACTGAGGTCCAACACTCCCAAAGTATAAGAGGTAAAGCATGGAGAGGCAGGCTTTCCAGGAAGGTGGAAGCAGGCTTGGCACATGGTAAGCAGTGAATTCAGCTCCTCTGCAAATCCACAAAATCTTTAAGATAGCTAAGCCGATCAGTGTACCAGCAGCCTGGATGCAAAGGGACAGAATAAGAGGGGACAGTGTTCCACACCGTGAGACAGCGGCTCTTCACACCTGGTGTTCAAGGAGTCTGTTTTCCAGCTCTCTTTTAGGATTTAGCAGAGAAAGGTGACAGAAACTGAAAGACACCTCAAGGAGCAGATCCAGGGGCTTTGCACACCGATGGACTCTCCAGGGACCATAACTTGAGTCTCTGGCAGGGAACTATGCTTGACAGGGGACAGGAAACCATAATTACGGTTTCTCAGCAAGGTCTCAGAAAGCAGTGTGACTACATATTTCACATTGTTCCTGGTTTGTTTTATGTTTAAGATTTTATTCGTGCATGAGAGAGAGAGAGAAAGAGAGAGAGAGAGAGAGAGAGAGAGAGAGAGAGAGAGAGAGCGCATAGGTACCATGAAGGCCAGAAAAGGACACATAAGACCTTTTTCTTTGAGTCTGATATCTCAATTGGACAGGACTTTGACATCTAGATGGAGTCAATGGGTCATCTCTTTCTTTCTTTCAGCGTCCTGGATAGTTTTATGTTCCTCGATTGAGAAAATGTCTCCATAAGATCTGACTGTAAGGCATTTTCTTAATTAGTGATTGATGGGGGAGGGCCCAGCCCATTGTGGGTGGTTCTAACTCTGGGGTGGTGGTCCTAGGTTCTATAAGAAAACAAGTTGAGCAAGTTTTGATGAGCAAGCCAGTAAGCAGCACCCCTCCACGTCCTCTGTATCAGCTCCTGCCTTCAGATTCCAGCTCTACTTGAGTTCCTGTCCTATCTTCCTTCAGTGAAGGACTACTATGTAAAAGTGTAAGTCAAATAAACCCTTTCCTCCCAACTTGTTTTTGGTCATGATGTTTCATCACAGAAGTAGAAACCCTAGGATATTCAGATAGTTGGGCCAAGGGTCTATTGATCTTATCTCCTTGAAGAACCAGTTTATAGATTCATTGATTCTTTATATTATTTTCTTTGTTTCTATTTCATTAATTTATGCTCTGATTTTTAATACTTCTTACCATCCACAAACCTTGAGTTTCTTTTGTTCTCATTTTTTTTCAAAATCTTGATTTCTGTCATTAAGTGATTTATCTGTGTTCTTTCTGATATTTTAATGTAGGCACTTAAATCTATAAATTTTCCTTAGATGATTGCTTTTAATGTATCAGAGATTTTATTATGTTGTATTTTCACTTTTATTTAGATCCAGGAATTTTTTTTACTTCTTCTTTGACAATATATCATTCAGCAATGAGTTGTTTAATCTCCATGAGTTTGTGTATTTACTAGAGATTTATTTGCCACCTATTTTAAATTTTATTGTATTGTGGTCAGACAGGATATGTAGTGTTATTTGAATTTTTCTGAGTTTTGTTGATATTTGTTTTTGTCTTGGGCTGTGTTCTGTTTTAGAGAGGCTTCCACGAGCTGCTGAGTAGAATGTCTGTATTTTTGGTGTTTGGGTAGAATTTTCTACAGATATCTGCTAAGTTCTTTGGGTGTATGATTTCATTTGATTCTGATGTTTCTCTGTTTATCTTTTGTCAAGATGACCTGTTGACTGGAAAAACAAGATATTGTAATCATCTTCTCTTCATAGGTTGATGCTAACCTGTCTTTCCTTCTAATAGCACACTTTTTGTGAAACTGGATGCATCAGAGTTTGGCACCTCTATGTTTTAGATTATAATGTCTCCTTGATTAGCTGTTCCTTTTATTAGAATGAAGTGTCCTCTTTATCTCTTCTGATTAATTTGAGCTTGAAGTCTTGACCTGAATATGTGTTCTGCCCGTGAGTCTCATTGCAAACGTCCCCACATAATCTCTGGGCTTCTAGCTCAGGCCACAGTTTTAACACTCCCCCCCGCTCCAAAAAAGTCTTAAATATTTAGTACTAAGATGCAAAGAAATGTGGATCAATTTGTTGAATTAGAAAGGAAGCATTGATTACTGCCATCTTCTGGCTGCATAGCTATAGATGTCCACTCCATGCTAAACCAGACAGGTTTCCTAGCAAAATATCACCTCATCTCTCTGTTCTGGAAGAGGTTTCTTCCATGAAGGCCCAGAGAAAAATTAGAGACACTTTAAACAAAAATGGAGAAGTCGGACTTGTAACAGAGTGGCAGAATGCTTGCCTCCCTAGCACAAAGTCCTCCTAGGATGGAAAAAGGAAGGAAAAGAGGGAAACTCTGTGTGCATGTGCGCGCGCACGTGTGTGTGTGTGTGTGTGTGTGTGTGTGTGTGTGTGTGTGTGTGCATGAGCGTGTGCGCATGTGTGTAACACCAAACAAGGAAAATCAACTTCAAAACAAATTAGGATAGTTCTGTGTTAAAAGCAGTCAGATTCTGTGTTTAGAGTCAACCATATTTTTTGCTTTCCTTCATCACACATAACATCCAACTAATAAGGTTTAGGAAATTAAATGAAGCACTCAACAAAATGTCATTTGACAAATAGAACTCCTCAAGAACAAGACAGAACTCATTTCATTTTGAGAGTCACATAACTACTAAGTTTTAAGCAACTCCCCATCCTTCCAAGCTGCCTATTATTATTATTATTAATTATTATTATTATTATTTTATTTAAAGCAAAACTGGGCAAGAAATACACTGTCCACATCAGATGCAAGATCTATAGCAAAAAGGTTTGTCACACACCAGCCCAATTTTTATATAACTCTGGTAAGAGTTGAGAGAGAGAGAAACTGCCTTACAGCCATCCCCAAATGTCAGCTGCAAACAGAAAAATTGGGTTGCTATTTGATGCAATCACCTGTTTTCATTTTTTATCAGATTCTTGGGCTCTTGAGGGTAATTACCAGGCAAGGCAGCTTGCTGTCTGCTTCTGCTTTGGGAGAAGCTGATAGAGGATAAATACTTTCCGTGCTTACTACCTAAGCTGATTAGCGGAGTCATCCAGACCACTCTCTTGTCTGAAGCTGAGTGGAGTGCACATGAATTTAAGATTCCAGCCCCGTAAGGAAGCACTTGATTTTCCCGTTTTCTTAATCTACGGCCAACAGGCACACGTGTGTATATGGACCTGCTCCGCTATGAAGCAATCTAGTCACCAGAAAGTGGAGCTAATCATCCATTAATTCATTTCACTACTTTGCTGGAGGGTCACAAACCACGGTGTGTTCAGTCCTGTAAGACCAATCTTAAAAGGCACTGTGTGCCAGAACACCTTGGTATTTGAGGTTATTTGTGTGGATTTGGGGAGAAAGCGCCTCAGATACAATTACGGAAGCCTATAGTTTGATAAGACTTTGCAGGGTGCATAAAAACTGACAATTACAACTCCCGGTGGTCTTCGGCTGATTTAATAAGATTTAATGAGTGTGGCAGTTGTGCATTCTAAAACAGAAATGGAAATGCATTCTGCGGCTCTGTGGGGAGACGCTGCCTTACGCCCTCATGCTGCCTGAGCCCCTCCCGCTGCCTTTCCCCCCTCACTCTCAGATCCTTGTCTACTACCTTGCTGTACCCACATCAATAATGTAGAGTGCTACAGAAACCCTGTGGATGCTTTATACCCCTCTTACCTCCAGCTTTAAACCTCCAGCTTTAAACCACTTCACTGCTTCTCAGACCCTTTGGTGTCACTCATCCTGGGAGCCTCACGTCAGCTTTCTCCTAGAGGCCTGTCTCCAAAACAGAAATTACTGTAGAGAGCATCTTCAGCCAGCAACTTTCAGCCTCCGCTCACACTCAAAATCTTCCTGTTGTTCTACAAAGCAAGCAAGCCCTATTCAAAAGACCTATCATGCATCTCACCAGGAGGCAGAGGAGAAAAGGAAATTGGTTCAGTGCATCCCAGTTTCTCGTCACCCTGAGGAGTGTTAGGGAAGGCTGAGAGAGGCAACCAAGAACCTGTGTTGGAGCCCACAGTCCAACTAGCAGAGCCTCTGAATCTCCTCTTTGGTCCCCCAGACTTAATAGGTTCTTTGGGCTACAAGGGACCACAATAAATTTTCCAACATTGTGGTGAACTTTTAAGCCATCTTTGGGGTGTACTCATTCAAGCATATATGTTAGTAATCACTGGTACGTCATTGTCACGGGTATTTGCACAGTAAATATCCACCACCATCACCACCCCCCTGGCCCAGAACTTTTTGGACAGGCCCTTAAAAAATTGAAGATACTATGTAAAGCACTCAGTGAATGGATGTGTTGACAAGTCGCACAGGCAGTGGCGATAAAACGGATCATAATCTGAATTAGAGAGTGACCAGGGCATCAGTTTCCTCCGCACATTAATGTGAATGAAGCTGAAAGACTAAGCTGTTAGACAGAAAACACAGAGAAGGAAACTGTAGCAGGCAGCACAAGGATGCTGCTCACCACGTGGCTGCAGGGGTACCTAACACTGTCTCTACACCTCCACTTGCGATGTTCTGCCTTTCCATCGAAATCTGGGAAGAATTAGGAACTTAGCCCAAGAGGAGCCAAAGTGAGAACCCTGCCTGGCTTGTCCCCCTTCTCTCCATATCTGTATTATCCTGTACCTTATAAGGGCCTATGAATCTCATTATTCCAGCTCAAAAACTAGGAAGTCAGTTCCTCTGTTTTTGTTTTGTCTCTGACAAGAGTAAGGAAAAATAACCGTGGCATAAAATGAGCATAAAACTGTGAAGGACAATCACGTTGCAGATACTAATCAACTCCTACTCGAAGACGAGAAATCCACAGCCCAAATATTTTCTTCCTCCGTTTGTTCTTTCATGTGGTAAGCATCTCCCATGTACCTCATTCTCATCTACAACACTCATTTTTAAGATAATCATGATTTAAAGGAGAAAATAAAACATCTGTCTACCTGAATGAATAATAACAAATTCGAAAGCAATGTTTAATTTTCTTTAAAAACAAGACCTGCTCCACTGAGACGTAATTTATAAATCATACAATTTACTCATTTAAAATGCATAGCTCATTGGATTTTTGGATTTTTGTTAATTAACATAGTTTATAGTAAAGTAGAAAGTCCATAAAATTCTTGTATTTCATTTTCTACTTTGAGATAGGGTCTCTCTCTACAGCCCAGGCTGGACTGTAATTCACTATGTAGCCCGTGGTGGCCTGGAACTCACTATATAGCCTAGACTGGTGTGGGACTCACTATATAGCACAGGCTGGCCTTACTTTCGGTATTAATCTCCCAAGTGTTGGTGTTCAATGTGCTGCCACACCCAGATCTGCTTTCCACTTCCATAGGGTTCCATGCATTCATTACATTACATTCACTACATCTGAAATGCCAGGCACCCAGTGCATCTGCAGAACTCTTTCCATTACTTCACAGCAAAGCTCATGGAGCAGGAAGCATAAGACCCTCCCTGCCCAGATCCTATAGTGCCTCTTCTGTTTTTGTCTTATAACTTGCATAAATCTAGGTATGCCATGTGATAATATAATGTAGTAATTACCCTTTTTATAAGATAGTATTATTTTCAACCATCCAACAAAGAGTAACTGGAAGAAAGGGAATAGAGAGGATCAAAAAAGAGAGGGTAGGTCTTAGAGAGGAAGTCAGGCCAGGTAAGAGTTCCAGAGTGATAGGACAACCAACCATTGCTGCAGTGTAGGTCCTCGCTGCTTGGGGACAGTGAGGTTGTCAAATGGATACCCAGACAAGCGGGGCCTGAAGGGAATACCATCAAGGCAAGGCATGCCATCACCCCTTCAGCACAGAAAGGCCTCCCTGAAAGTCTTCTTAGGCCAGCCTCTCATTTCCTAGCCTCCCTTTTTTGTTTAAAATAAAATAAACAAGCTAGATGTCTAAACTGTGTGTCTGCAAATAAAGCATCTCAAGAAATTGCTCTTTTCCACAACCGCAAAGAGTAGCAGAATGAAATGAATATTTTCCTGTGTCACACATTATTCTAGGAACAGGGACAAGAAAGAGACATTCCAGTCTAGAGGACAGACAATGAACTGGAAAACAAACAACCAGACCACTTCAGATACAAATTATTATAAAGAATGAAGAACAACGAGTTGTACATTATGCAAGCAGGATGCTCCTTACACATGGAAGGCTGGAGATTCACACTGGATGATTTTCACACATTCATGACTAGTGATTCACACTGGATGCTCCTCACACATGAAAGGCTGGAGATTCACACTGGAGGCTCCTCACACATGAAAGACTGGTGATTCACACCAGATGATCGTCACACATTCATGACTGGTGATTCACACTGGATGCTCCTCACACATGCGGGGCTGGGAGTTCATGCTCGATAGACAGAGATCTGCTCTGAAGATATGGTGCTTGAGATGCAGGCTGAATAGCAGGATCTAGAAAAGCAAATGTCTACGCAGAGTAGGAATAATCCGTGAGATCATAAACCCTACTTATGGGATAAGTAGGTACTAAGGTACAGTCTACAGTCAGGGAGGAGGGAAGGGGATAGAGCAGTGGTCTCAACCTGTGGGTCATGACCCGTTTGGGGTCTCATATCAGATATCATTTATATCATGTATTTTCATTATACTCATAACTAGCAACATTACATTTATAAAGTAGCAATGAAATCATTTTATGCTTGGGGTTAACACAGCATGAGGAACTATATTAGATTAGAAAGAGCATTAGGAAAGACGAGAACCACTAGGGTAGAGGACACTGTTACCAAATCTCATTCTCCTTGGAATGACTTTCTACAACTTTAAGGCATTCCACCATGGAGATCAATTATTATTAAATTTGGCGGTGTCATGTATGCATGCCTTGAACACTGTTTCTCCATTCAAAGGTGGAAGTGGTGTGCTCAGCAAGAGAAGAAATAAAACTTCATTGTACTTTAGAATGTGCCTGCATTGACTCATGGGAGAGAACGATGATAGCCCCCAGCCACAGGGGTAGAAAATCTGGGGGACAGAGGATGCTAGGTAGGATAGTTTGAGGTGACCCTGAGAGGACCATCAGGGAGCCACAGGGAAGGAGGAGGCAGGAACAGGAGAGGGCTAATGGCCTGCCCTAGATTGTGAGTGAGAACTAAAATGTTATGACACATACACAATTTTTAAAAATCTGTACTAAGAAATACAAGCATCAAAAATGAGTTCACAAAGGATGGATTTGGCAGTGGATTCACTGTAGCTGATGGAAGAATTAATGAGTCTGTAAATAGGTCCAAAGAAATAGCTGATGCGGTGGCTTAGTGAGTAACGGCACCTGCCACCGAGCCTTAAGATCCAAGTTCTTTCCCCAGGACCCACAGGGTCAAAGGAAAGAGTCAACCTTTCTTATCTCTTTCATTTCTCCCAGGATTTCTTTTGTAACTCACAAATTACTTCAAATGCACTTTTCCTAAGAATTTTCACCAGTATTTCAGGGCATTTGAACTCCTTCTGGTTCTTTATTTTCTGATCCTATTGCTTTGCAGTCAGAAAAGATGGCTGAAGGTTCTTTGAAATTTGTTGCAGTGCCTTTTAATGAGCACGTGGTTGAAACATTCTTTGAAAAGGTCTACATGCACAAAAAAATCATGTTCTTTGTCATGTGCGAATCTCTCTGCAAAATCAGATCAGAGTTGCCAGCTGTCGCTCTCAGCACTTCTAAGATTTGTTTGGAAGTTTGAACCGTCACATTGCACAACACCTCATCTCATCCAGGGCCGAGTTCTGTGACTTCTTCTAATATTCTGGCTTCTTTGCTTTGCAAATTTGGAAACTGCATTTCCCGAAGGCACAGTTCTCACCAACATGATTTCCCAGAGAACGTCTCAATTTGTTTTCTGTGAAATGTTTATCTTTTTTCTTTTCCTGATTGTGTTATTATTCATATTTCTTTATCACTTTATAGTACTTACCTGTTAAATATTTTATAGTCTCTTGTCTTTCTGTCTCTCTTCCTTGTCCTCTAAACTGTTGCTTCACTGATGTGTCCAGGTGTGGTGAGAGATGCCTGTAATCACAGCACTCAAGACATTTGACACAGGAGTATTATAAGTTTGAGGCCTGCCTGGACTACACAGAGAGGGGATACCAGATACACTACTTAGAAAGACTCTGTCTCAAAAAAAATGCATTTTTTTACTTTTATGTTTTTCATATGTGTTCCATTCCAGAAGTTCCCCCTCTTACATCACATAAGCAGCTCTGAAGCATTCATGTTGAAGATGACTTCACTTTCTTCCATCACCAGCTTTTGGGAGAGGAGGTAGGTAATTAAAGACTCATTGCCATAGCATCTAGGACCTTGCTATTGTGGGCTCCCCTCTGTTTTCTTTCCTTGATTCATTACAATGCCCCTGAGTGGCAGTGTATTTATCTGCCTGCATGCCAGCCCCATTACAGGCCCTGCTGTTCAGTCTCTGGTAGAATACACATCTGAATTCTATTGCTCAACACTCCATATGACTGAAGTTCTGATCCCAGAGGATTCTGTCCCAGCTCTTCCTGGCAGGCTGCTGGGGAGGTCCTCTTTCTTCTTCAAAGTCAGACAGCACTTTCCTAGTCCTGGGTTCACAGAAGAGGCCAGCTTCTGCTCTCTGACTAGTGCAACCGTACAGCTGTTTCCCAGTCCCAAGCAGGAGTCAGACATATCACCTCTGGTCCAGTCCCTGGGCGGTTCAGTTCAGCTCAGGTCATCTCTAGAGCCTCCTTGCATGATCTGTGAGTTTACAAATCATTTACATATTTTATTCTAAAATCTCTTGGTATTTGGAATAGAAACCACTGGTTGGATCTTCTCATGCCGTCAACTTGGGTAGACATTAAGAACGCCTTAAAGAGGCCGGGCAGCGGTGGCTAACACCTTTAATCCCTACACTCGGGAGGCAGAGGCAGGCAGATCTCTGTGAGTTCGAGGCCAGCCTGGTCTACAAGAGCTAGTTCCAGGACAGGCTCTGAAGCAACACGGAGAAACCCTGTCTCGAAAAACAAAAAACAAAAAAAAAAAAAAAACTTTTAAAGAAAGAATTTAGTTTTAAATCTTGAAGTTTCTCTTGAAATTACCAGGTGCGAGCAAGAACAGATCATGAAACACACTTTAAGACGTTATTCAGGCCTGAGGAAGTTAGTGCAGGGAGAGGGTGTCCAGCTTTTAAAGGCTGCCTAGGGCATGCACACAGGGGCTTATGTGGCTGTAGCTGTGTCCCTCCTGCCTTCTGGAATTTGGGGGAAAAGAGTGTTTTTAGACCTGACAGAGAACTTTTAGTTTGTTTATGCCAAGCTATGGACATACCCAAACTTGCAAAGGGAATCTTTTGAACCAGTAAGTTGAATTCCACATTATAAAGTACCTGTATTGTACCAGAGATCAGGAAAGCCATAGATAGCATCAGGGTGTGATGAAGTAGTTCAGTGAGATAAAAGAAACATTTTACAGATACTGGGGGAGTCAGACAATTGAAGCTGAAACAGTAATAGGAATGGCCAGAAAATTACACCCTTCCTGGTCACCCTGTTACAGTGTCAAAGGCACAGTACTTAAGAGCTTTTGTCCTTTTGTATTTACAGACAAAGGAACTGAAACTTGAAGAGAAGGTAGTAGATTAAGGTAACAGTTCTGGTGAGATGGAATGTTCCTGAGCCCTGCTTGTTTGCCTATTTCCCTGGGTCATTTCCCCAGGCAGGAGCTCTATCATTCTCACAATCACAGCTTCCTGGTTACTGTCATTGGTGTTGTTTAGAATTTTGCAAATGCTTCTGTCTTACATGTTCAACTTGTGGATAGGGACACCTTTTGCAACAAAATCATTGTTCTTTCCTCGGCAGTGAGTTTGGAAAATACTTAATGATAACTGGTTTGTCTTTCATCTTTTCTCTAAGACCCACTTGTCACAGGTTCCTTATGGATAAGGACAATGTCTTATTCCTGACATCCACCTGATCTCTGGTAACTACCATCTGCAGAGTACGAACTGGATAGTTCTTTATGAATGAATACATGATTAGAGAAGGAATTTTTGCTATTCAGGAATTACTAAAGAGTATTTTTAAGTGGAGAGAATTATTTAATTCTGTTTTGTTAGGGCTTCCATTGCTGACATAAAGCAACTTGGGGGTGAAAGGGTTTATTTCACCCCATCCTTCTGGGTAATACTTTATTACTGGGAGAAGTTGGGACATGAACTCAAGCAGAGCAGGAACACGGTGGCAGAAACTGAAGCAGAAGCCACGGAAGAATGCTTACTGGCTTGCTCCCCTTGCTTTCTCAAATTAGCCAGAACCACTTGCCCTGGTACGGTACCATGACCAGTGAGCTGGGCCCACCCTCAACAATCATTCCTCAAGAAAATGCACTACAGTCTTCTGTACAGGCAACTCTTATGCAGGCATTTAATCAGTTAAGAGCCTCCCTTCCCACTCGACTCTAGATTTTGTCAAGTTGACAGAACTAGCCAGGATAGATTCTTTGGTTCCTTTCATGATATTTAAAATACTTCAGATTTGATGCCTGCTATTCATTTGCATCTGGTGGTAGAGGAAACAACTTCCCTAGC
The DNA here is from genome assembly GCA_004026605.1 of Ondatra zibethicus. NCBI lineage: Eukaryota > Metazoa > Chordata > Mammalia > Rodentia > Cricetidae > Ondatra > Ondatra zibethicus. Next base: position 37,263 of record PVIU01003888.1, on the reverse strand, counting down.
ATTTCAAAATTAAGGAACAATTTTTCTAAGAGGCTTGCTTTATAGATTAGCCGGTCTAGGCCTTTCACTGCCGATAACATTTCAAATTAAAATTGCAGTGACGCTCAAGACAGCTCAGGGAGCAGGTATATACACATAGCTGTTGGTGGATATTCCATCATACTGTGAACCCTGCATTTGCATTTGCATTAATTAAATAAAATTAACCTTGGGTCAGGAGACTGAATTAGTAACTGGTTGACTGACAGAAGGTAATCCTAAAGCATCATGGGGCATCCGGAGAGACAGAACCACAGGAAGAGTAGGGTAGGGTCTGGAGAGCTGCAGCTTTTTTCTAGGTTAGGGAAAAGGAAGCACCATGAGTCTTCTGTGGATGCCAGCAACGAGAAAGGACGAGCTAGTTGCTACTCAACCTCCCTGAAGTTACAGGTTTCCACCCCAGCCTTTGAATCTCGAGTCTCATTCATAAATAGAACGATAGAGATTTAGTTAAAGTTACCTTCAGTGACAGCAACAGGGCCCGTGCCTGCAGGAGCGGAATTCCGGCCACGCTGCTGCTAGAGAAGCAGGCCAGCAACTGAGAAGGTGCAATTGCTGGCTGAAATGGCAGCAGATTAAGGCACAGCCACTGCGCCAAAGTTAAAACACACATAGCCCTGGGTTCCTTCTTTGTCATCATGTAAGCCTCGTGCTATACTCCCAGCACTCAGGAAGTAAAGCAGGAAGATGTGAGGTTCTGGGTCGCATCAACTACATAGTGAGTTTCAAGGCTAGCCCTGGTTACACAAAACCCACCTCAAAACAAAAAATTCTGACAGGTATAAATAACCTGCAAATGTGTACAAGGAGGGATAAGAGGGTTAGGGAAAGAGTCTATATCTTTCATTTTCCTACCCAGAGTTCCGTCCATCTCCCGCTTCTCTATGTATTCTCTTCTCTCTACAGAAAATTCATCTGTCTTTTCAACAGGATGGGATAAATCAATGGTTCTCAACCTATGGGTTGCGACCCCTTCTGACCTTTTCACACGGGTCATCTAAGACCACTGGAAAACACAGATATTTATAATACTATTTATGACAGTAGCAAAATTAGAGTTATAAAGTAGCAATGTAAATAATTTTACAGTTCAGGGTCACCACAACATGAGGAACTGTATTAAAGGGTCACAGCATTAAGAAGAACCACTGGAATAAATGTTTCTAAGATGCAATTAAGCATCCCAGCACCAGCACCCATAAACCAGGAAATCTAGTCTCTTCCTGTAGAGGTTTAACATGCATTAAAACTGCCAAAATTATATCATCTGTAGTTACCTACATAAAAATTCATGCACACTTGTGTATATGTATACACACATAAACACAGGGGCTTTTGTTTTATTTTGGTTTGGTTTGGTTTGGTTTGTGTTTTGAGACAGGGTTTCTCTGCATAGCTTTGGAGCCTGTCCTGAAACTCACTCTGTAGACCAGGCTGGCCTCGAACTCACAGAAATCCACCTGCCTCTGCCTCCCAAGTGCTGGGATTAAAGGTGTGTGCCACCATTGCCTGGCAATGGACACAGAGTTTTGCAGTAACGCTGAGGCTTGTTATCATGGGAATATTAAATTAAAAGAAGCTTCGATTTTGGGCAACAAGGCTCTTTCATCTCTACACATTCATGAAAGTAGTGACAGCAAGGTTGCGCATGACACCATCAGCCCCTGGTGGAGATCTGCTCTGGTGGCAGTGTTCTATCAATAAAAACACAACTTGGTTCTCCTTGCCACCTAGGGTATGTTGGTAAAGTTGGACAGCCTTGATGGCTCCTTCCCAGTCCTGCACCTACTACCATTCTGGCACATTAAGAGATCCTTGGCAAGCAGGATGTTACCATCTGCCTCATTCCAGCCAAAGGTTCAGTGGCAGTTCTACTGAAACCATCTCTATGTGAAATAATGAGTACAGAGAGTTGGTCCTGTGGGATGCAGTGGTAGGCATGGGTCAGTCCACACCAGAATGACAGCTGCTCTGAAATGCTCATCCGGAGCTAATCTACTTCATCATCTTGCAAGCTTTCCCTCCCTCGGCACAACTGAGTTATAGCTACCCTACTCCTGAATTTTTTTTAATAAAACCTTAACAGGTTTCCATTAAACTTGATAATGATATAATGTATTTCCATTAATTCTTGCATCTATGCACACGGTCACAACTCATTTAATGTGTGTTATTGGAAATGTGCAACTAATGATGACTTATTTGCCTTTGAGGGTTTAGATTTCATGGCATTAAGCCAGAGATTATTTTCTCCCCTTGGTCAAGGTCTAGACTGAGAACATTTTCAACAGTGAAAAGCATATTAATCAGAAAAATAGGTCAACCTTCCTTTTTGCCACCCAAACCATCTCTGAACAGAATGGCGCAGCACTTAAGGATCCGTGGGTGAACTCAGCAGAGACAGCTGCGTGTATCTGGGAGGTGCATTCGGCAATGCATGCTCTCTGCAATGAAACTGGCAAAGCTGTGTGGAAAAGACAAGCTGGAGGCTGGGAAGTTGCCTGAGCTTTATAGAGAGATTAGATACTTCTGTTTCTATTGCTGTGGTAAAACACCAGGACCGAGGCAACTTAAGAATTTATCTGGGCTTGGCAATTCCAAAGGGTTAGAGTCCATGATGGCAGAGCTAAGGCCTGGGAGCAGGAGCAGAAAGCTGAGGACTCACATCTTGAAACACAAACACACAGAGAAGAGCACACTAGGAATGGTGTTTTTAAGAACTCTCAAAACCTACCCCAGTGACAGGCTTCCTCCAGCAAGGCCACACCTCTAAAACCTCCCCCAAACAACTGGAGGACCAAGCATTCAAATCCCTGAGACTGCTGGGACATCTTCTTCAAACCACCACAGGAGAGAAACAACAAAGAATGGAGCTATGCCCTTGACTGGGCCTCTCAAAAAGGTCAAGGCAGCACTTGGAGAGTCAGCGGCAGCAGACAGAAATCTGGATTGATGAGCAGCACGAGAAACCAAAAGCCTCCTGATCACCGACATATAGACAGGCAGCTGGAGAGGTGGTGAGCTTGCGAGAAAGCCTGCTGAGCATATGCTAATGGCACATCCCTTCCCATCTTTTGTCCACCAAGAAGGCCTTCACCAGAACACTAACCTCAAGAAGATGCAGGGAGAAAGGGGAGCGATGCAGATACAGGGTTTGATGTAAACAAAATAGAAAGATACTTATAAGAGGACCACCTTAGACACAGGAGAGTGTTGCCATGACCACAGAGGATACAGCGGATACTGTTGGTCACACAAGGCAGTACATATATGTAATAGATGCAGACGAATAATTGCACAAAGCCCTTGAGAAGCACAGAGAAGGATGGAAGCTATCACAGACTGTCAAGAGGTGGCATGAAAATGTCGGGCAAGCATGCACATGCGCCCGTGTGCACCCACTTACACTCCTTAACACACCCGTCACTATAAACGAGACAGATTGCACAATATGGATACAGATAGGCATGCAGAGGGGAATAAAGGAAAACCTGAAGAAATGCCCATGAGAAGCCCTTGACTGGGATTATCTTAAGAGGTGAGACACCATGACTTCACCCTCCTCCTTACACATTCCTGCCATTGCCTGAATATGGGATAGTTCACAAACAGCATATGAATAATCACATATTATTTGCATAATTGGAGAAAACAAGTCTATTGACACTGAAAAAGTCTTGCCTCTGAATTAGCATAATTTCAAAGCCCTAAGGAAGTTGATGCTAAATGCAGCACACAATGAGGTCACTCTTATTTACCGACTGTCCCTTCAGTTGTAGAACACGCTTCATTTCTACACAATCCCCTCCACTGAAGCTCATCAGTTTTATTAGTACCAATATTTCTCTCCACAGGAAATTCTTTATATTCTGAAGAGGTGTGTGTGTGTATACATATATGTATATATGTGAATTTATATGCATATATATGAGCAATAACCTAATAACATACCCCTAATCTCCCCTTGCTCAGCACAATCATCAGACCCATCATAGAATGCTCCTTTCTGTGCCCCACCTCTTTCCCTCCCCTACACCCCTGCTCCCCCCTTGTGATGTCTTGCTTTGTTTTGCTGTGGTATTACTGTTTGAGCCAAGAGAAATATCTTCAACTCCCAGCTATTGCTTTTGAAATGTGATCATTATCTCAATTTTACTGACTTTTCAAATAGTAATAGCCTCCTAATTACCACTTGTGATAGTTTGAGTGAGCTGTCCCCCACAGTCTCAGGCATTTGAATACCCAGTTGCTGTGGCACTATTTGGGGAGGCTTATGAAGTGTGTCCTTGACTGGTTGAAAAAAAAAAGTCACTGAGGTTGAGCCTTGAGATTCCAAAACAAATTTCCAGTTTTTTCTCTCTACTTGGTGTTTGTGGTTGAAGCAAGATAGAAGCCCTCAGCTTCCTTCTCTTGCCTGCCATGCCTCTGCTCCGCCATCATGGATGCTAACCCTCAATTGCAAGCTCAAATGAACTCTTCTGAAAGCTGCCTTGGTCATAATGATTTATCACAGCAATAGAAAAGTAACAGACATTTTCTTTGAGTTTATTTGTATCTTCTCTTTCAGAACTATTTGTGATTGAATCATGTCTCCTCAGAATTCCTCTATTGAAGCACCAACTCCCAGTACCTCAGATTGTGGCTGCATTTGGAACAGGGCCTTTAAAGAGTTTAAAAATGAAAATGAAATTTATGAACTGGCAATGCTGAAACACGACTGGATAATTCATATTTGGCAGTTTTGTTGAACTTGTCCATATAGGGTTTCATGGTCTAAGTTGATGAGATCTTCAGCATAAGCCTAAATCAGATCTGACTGGCTTCCCCTGAAGCTCTCTACTTTCCTGGTGGCTTCTGTCTGTCTTTGTTTTGTTTCTTCTTCCTCAAACAGTGACTTCTGTTTGAAAAGGGTTATTAATTATTCTGAATACTTGTTTGTTTTTTGCTTCTTGCCTTTGGAATGCTCCAAGAGCCCATGCCCAGTGGGTTGCATGGCGCTCTAGTTCCAGCAGGTGACACCACACTGTGCTTTTGTACATTACCTTCTGCAAGAAGCACAGGAGACTAGTGGGGTTGCTTGCAGGAAAAGGATGAGCAAGGTCATAAGTTGCATATGTCATTCATGAAGATAAATGGAGCTTGCCAAATGTTCTCTTAAAGAGATGATTTATCCTTGAGTTCCACTGTTGTTTAGTCTAAAATCCAAGTTACTAAACAAATGGAATCGGTTTGGATAACATTAGTGAGCGCCCCAACAGCAAAGGTTTTTATTTTGAAAACCATTGTCAGACTATCCCCAGGCTTCCCTATTTCATGAAATGCTTTTTAGATCTTATCTTTAAAACTTCTGAGAAATACAATGCTAGGAATTGAATTTGTAAAATTTCTATAAAGAATAATGTGCTTCATTAAAAAATAGGATACAAAATACATAAAATATGACATGCTCTGAACCAAGAAATTTTGCAACTGTCATGGATGCCAAGGGGAACCAGATGATGGTGAGCTTGGATTAAAATGAAGCCGAGCTCCCATGCTGCAAGAGATGCAGTTGGCTTAATGAGAGATTAGTAGAGCTTCTGGGAAAGAAAGAACGCTCTCATAAAAGATACAGCCTTATCACATTTGTTATAAAGAGTCACCTGAGCTTAGAGGCAGGACAATCAGCCCACAGTTGTACAGCCACATGAGAAGAACAGAGCAGGACCCTAAAACTGTTCCCCTACCAGCCACCTTGCACAATGTCTTCCTCTTGGGCTTTCTGTCTCCAGGTTAAGGAAGCACAGCCTCCAATTGATTAGACACCTGTAATAATAACTCTGTCCACCCAAAGAAAATAGTCCCAATAGATAAGAAAATATCCACAAAAATTAAGATGTCCAGTTATTTGTTTATTCTACAAGTATTTATTCAGTGCTTGAGTTATTCTGGAAGCTTCCAGGAGTTAAATGCACTCAGAGAACGTGAAAACATGGCCCCACCATTCTTCACCTCACCATAAGAGCGCAGGAACCGAGAACTGATCAACATATTCAGAAAGATAACTCTGCTAGAGCAACAAGTGTTCTGAACCACTGAGCCAAGTCTTCCTCCTGGAAAGATAACGCTGATGTGATCCTTTTAAAGATTTTTCTGACTTGGCCTTAGCTCCATCAGAGGCACTGTGCTGCATATCCCTATGGGGTATCTAACAGGTTCCTGGGTTCTCCATGTTCTATTCAAAGTTCTCACTGAACAGAGCCGTTGGGTGTTGTTGCATGGACTATTCACTGTACAGCTTCAGGGCAGGTCATTCATAGACTCTGGGTGACCAAAGAGACAAAGAAAAAAGAGTAAAGGTCTGAACAAGGGAATGAAGAGAAGGAAGCACTCAAGTGAAAGCAGGCAAGAACCTGTTTGTCTCATGAATTTCTATAGGACATCTATGATGTAATAAAAGTCATCAGCACTCTGGCCTTACTACTCAGTCATCCCTTCCATAGACATTCAGCTTCTCTTTCTCAACAGCCTGCTTCTCCCAACTTGTTAAGACCCAAGGTTTCAGCACACACCCCTCGTAGGAAATCTAGGGATTGTAAACAGGAAATACTAAAAGGTTGGTAATTGCAGTGGTCTACTGACACCAGCAGTTGATAACTTGGGACATTGGCATTTCCAGAGCTTCCCCCAGAGAATGACGGCCTCCGGGAGGTGCCTGTGAGAACAGTCTCTGGAAGCAAACCCATAGTTGAACTGTTTTCCTTTCTGTGTGTTTTACCACCATTGAGCTTCTCATCCACCTTAGCTCTGCTTGTGATCCAGTGTGATCTCCAACTCTCATCCCTAAGGCAGCACTTTTGGCAGTCAGTAATTGTTGCAGCACGGCCAATCATTCTTCATCGAGATGTGACCACTGGGATGTTTCCTATACTCCAGTGTGGTGGATGGCCCCACACTCATGCACGTTTGGGCAAAAGTAACTAGACTTGGTGGTGGGTTGTTTTGCTTTTTAAAGACCTAAAGTTGGAAAGGGGGCCTGTTGAGGAGCTTGTGGTAAGAACTGAAAGAGAGAACTAGGAGGTAGTAGATATAATCATATTTCATTATATACATGTATCTAATTATCAAAAATAAAGAGAAATTTAAAATAACAATAAACAAGTAATGAAAGAGTCTGCCAGACATTCTGCAGGACATAGAAGAAAGCAACTGATGGACTTTGCCATTGCAAGGCAGACCAGCTCTTCAAATTTCCTGCTTCATGGAAAAGACTGCTGGATACTATGGGCCTGTGGGCTGAAGATGGATGCCCCAAAGGTACAGAAGAACTTTGGGTGATTGTCCAGGCAGCAAGATGTCTCTGTCAATTCTAGAGTTTTGAAAGTTGTTTATAATGCACTTTCAGTTTACTTAGGTAATATTACATCTTCTGGAGTCCTTGATGGAGTTGAAGAATTTATAGTTATAGTTTTCTTTAGTTGTGATAAAAATAAAGTAGATATGAATATTGTAACTGTAATTCTTGCTTGTTATATGCAATTTTACTATGTTAAAGTTACAGCCTTCCCTTTTGTTTAAACAGAAAAGGGGAAATGGTTTAGGAGGTTCTTCTGTCTATGTGTTGCTTTTATTGGTTAATGAATAAAAAAAACTGGCTTGGCCTAAAGCAAGGCAGAACTTAGCTAGGTGGGGGAAACTAAACTGAATGCTGGAAGAAAGGAGGTGAAGTCGGAGAGAAGCCATGAAGTCGCCGCCAGAGACAGACATGCTGTAACCTTGTTGGGAGGCCACAAACCTCATGGTAAAATATAAAATAATGGAGATGGGTTAATTATAGGTGAAAGAGCTAGCTAGCAATACGCTTAAGCTATTAGTTAAACAGTATTGCAAATAATATGGTTTCTGTGTGATTATTTTGGGGCTGAGGAGCCGTGAACAAACTAGCGGTCTCCTTACAACATCTCTGTTCCTCGTGATTCTAGGTTGTAGCAAGCTGACATTTCCCACTGACCATCACACCCATCGTATGAGAGGTTTTCAGCCAGTGTTAGTTGGCATTAAGGTTTTAGAGCCAGTGTCAACAGAGGGCGTCATGGCAGGGAGTATATAAAACTGTTCATTTTCTGGTGGCTGTGAAGCAAAGCTAGAAGCGGCTAGCCCCTCAGTACTCCCTTTATCAATGTGCCTTCATCCACCTAACTTCCTTTTACTAGGCCCTACCTCCTAAAAGTCCTACCCCCTGCCAGTAGCTCCTCGGCTGGGGACCAAGCTTTCAACACATGGACCTTAGGAGGACCTTCAAGACCTAAACTATCATAAACGTGAAGTTATCAAATATCTCACAAGATTGCCTAAGTACTATCCCGAAAGTAGAAACTAGAAAAAGTGAACAGGGCCTATTTCAATGGCATCACAAAGGGAAAAAATACTGAGGCAGAGGATTGGATGCTCACATCCAGCTGTGTATCCACAATAGAAGACAGTCCTAAAAGTCACTTGCAATGTTTTATATGCCAATAAAGCACCAATTATGTCTAACAAGCTCATTTAGGATGACAGTTCACATTATGTTCAAGTAATCATATAACATTAGTGGTACATAATGTTTAGTTTGTGTCATTTAAAAAAAGATAATGTAAGTTTTCTAAAATAGCCCTCTTGTAGCTTTCCTTCTTCTGGACATAATGATAAGAGATCAAAAGGCAGAAGGTGCTCCCTTTCACTGCAGGGTATTGAGTGCACATCCAAAACCTAGATGTCCATTATCATCCTGCAGTATTCCGCAGCAGGGCTCTGATGCCGTGAAGAGGCTCTCAACTCCACAAGCCCACTCTGCCGACTCCTTAGAATGCATAGTCTTCTTACTTGTGGCCATTCTGAACTGCGGTATGTTTAGAAGCACCTCTGCCCTCTACCTACCAGATGCGAGTAGCAGCTCTCCCCTACTTGTGCTCTGGGTTAGGAAAGGAGGAGGACAGGGGGCAAAGTTGTGCCTAGTGGAGAGCATAGGTTGAACCTCCTCTATCACATATGCCTGGTGGTCATTAACCCTTTCCAGAGGGAGTTTCCATATGCTCACTAGTCTTCACCCTCTCATGGTGAAGATGGGTCAGTGAGAGATTATCCCAGCTCTTCCCACCTGATAACTTGAAACTTCAGTGGATCTCTGTATCCCTGATATGTTGCAGTTGGGTTTCATTATCTGCATCATAAACCTCGGGGAGATGAAAGACCCTGCTCTTGCTGAGATATTCGTGGCAGAAGAGGAAAGCCATAGGGAGCACTGCTTTCTTAAGTACCTGAGAGAAAAAGAACTGCTGAGACTGAGGACTCCTGGAGAGGACAGACCCATTTGTCTCTGCTACACACAAGCTAAAAGTGTGAGATGGAGATAGCCCATGATATATAATACGGTAAAGCTGGGTGTTTAAAATACTTTTGAGAATAATACATAACACAGTAGTTCTAGCTTAGTTTCAATTGTTGGAGGAGGCCTCTTGTTTCATTCCCAGCTGCTCAGCCCTGAAATAATCACACAGAAACCATATTACTTAAATCACTGCCTGGCCCATTAGCTCTAGCTTATTGGATAACTCTTACATCTTAATTTAACCCATCTTCATTAATTTGTGTATCGCCACGTGGCAGTAGCTTACCAGCAAAGTTCTAGCATCTGTCTCCAGCAGAGCTACATGGCTTCTCCCTGACTCCACCCTTCTTTCTTCCAGCATTCAGTTTAGTTTTCCCTGCCTAGCTCTGTTCTACCCTATCAGGCCAAGCCAGTTCCTTTATTCACCAACTGTATTCACAGCATACAGAGGGGAAGCCACATCATTCGATCTTGATGCATTCATTTTAATAAAAATGAACAAAAATATTCATCTTAGGTTGTTTTATCTGAAGCTTAAATAATTCAGGCAATTCAAATTAACAGCAAATTTGGATGTCAATCTCTTAAGAATTTTTGAACCTTAAAGTGAGGAGAGTCTTAAAAGAATGGACGACTGCCTAAAGTTACTTGTAGAAATCTTGTTCATAGGTGGGGATTTTTGTTTGTTTGGTTTTGTTTTTTGTTTATGAGGGAGAGATACACATGAACTAAAATGTAAATACTTTAGAGTTGTTTTAAATATTTTGCTTTAAATCGTTCTTGTTGGTCTTTAGCACAAAAGAGAATAACGACATTGTATCTAGCCATGTATTGAATTTTAAAAGACCTCCTAGGCTGTGTCCTCCAAATATTGTAATAGCTGTATCTTACTGTGATGACGTCAAAGCTAAGGACGACTGGTGGTTTGCATTTGAAACTAGTGTGGGTCAGACAGCTCAGAGTCTGTGTCCCAGCCACAGTGTTAAATTGCCCAAGACTCAAGCTGGGTATGTGTCTGTAGAAAAGTGAGGACTGTGCCACCAATGGCGGATAGAGAAAATAAGCCTACTTTTATATTATCCACTTTTCCTTCCCCCACTGGCCCATTTTCAATATGATAGACCTCAGAGCAAGCTAATCTCAGTCAGTTGAACACACATTTTTTTCTCCTAAATTGACAGTCCCTTGAGCCATATCTGTAAGGAAGAGATGAAGCTGGACGATTCACTGCTGTGCTGGAGAAAACCCACTCTCTACACCAGTGTTTCAGTTGCTCTTTCTCTCTGGCAGCAGCTTGCCCTTAGAAGGCAGTGTTCTGGTGAGTTTCACTGGATGCTCTTATCGCTCAGCTGCATTTGTACCTTCTTTCCCTGACAGCACAGCACTGGGATGGTCCTAACTGGCTCCTGCTTCTTGAGAAGACCTTTCCCTGTTTCCTCTAAAATAGAAACACAGCCATCTCTTAGTACCCACGGAGAGCTGCATCCAGCCCTGCTCCCCACCTCCTTGATATGAAAGCTGTATATATTCAGTTCCCTAGAATAAACCAGCTTGGTATTTCAAAGGGTCCACACACAGCCTCCCATATACTTTAATTCACCTCTAGAGTACTTAAATATTTACTGTAAATGCCATGTAAATAGTTTTTATAATGCATCACTTAAAGAAGAAGAAGAAATAATGCCTAGACACTTTATTTTATGAATTACTTCTAATATACAAATTTGGTAAGTGCCAGTCTCAGCAGTCTGTCCTGCAGAGCACGAAAAAGGTTTCTGTCAAATTTCTAAGTATTTTTGGAATGGATTCTAAATTCTCTCTAAATTGAACACTCAATTTTTACATACTACCTAGTAGATTTTAATTTGATTTTTATCTTATCTCACTATTTTACTTAGATACTCAGATTGATATCTTAAAGAGCAACAAAATCTAATTTCTCTGTTTAAGAATTAAGGTTTTTATCATGTTCTCGCTTGATTAATGAGCAAAGCCTAAATAATAAGACTCAAAAAACTGAAAAGAAGCAAAACCTGAAAATGCAATATATATTTACATGTGCATATATCCAAATTGTCCTGATATTTGCTATGTAGCCCATGTTAGCTTCAGTATTTTAATATTCCTGCCTCAGTTTCCAGCATGCTGGGATTACAGGCATCCCCCACCACACTCTAGAATGCTGGAATTACACCCCACCTAATCTTTGTCTTTAAGCAGTATCTCGCCTATCATTTATCGTTCAAAGGAAAATTGATTTTTAAAAACACAACATCGCCACCTAGTGCTCTTCATAAAAAATCTGGAATCATCTGGAAGAGGGGAGTGGAAGATCTATGCCCTAATCCTGCTCTAACTAAGCAGAACATGATAAATACATATATGCAGAACAAGATAGATACATCTATGGATAGAAAACAAAAGGGCTTTCACCATATAGCACATTCCGTGGAAGGGACTTCATATGCCAGTAAGTTTGCAAGTTCTCATAGTTATGTAAGTGAGTAGCCCGGGAAGTCTACGAAGGCTGAAAAAATTTAAATGTAATTAATGTGTGCCTACTGGAATTCTTTTTCATCCTCCCTCTACAAATTGTACATCTTGCCTAGAACCCTAGTTAACATGAAATAGAAAATACAGCAGATGGGAACCTGTGGACCATCTTATACCACCCATGCTTTTCATAGGTAAATTCACACCTCCAAGTAAAAGCAGAATCAGGGGCCTACGCTCATCAAAGAAGGCCATCCAGTGACCTTACTCTGTGTCCATTCTGATCATGTCTTACCAACATCTACTGCCACGCCAAGTCTGAATTCCCCCACTGGCTTCCTGTACCCACATCTCCATTTATGATAGCAGAGTTCAAAAACAGCAGGCCTCTGAATGCAAGCAGAACCATGCATGGCAGAGGCCGTAAGAGGGAGACAGGAGGAAGGGCTGGAACTGTACGTGATGGACAAGGGCCACCTAAGGTACTCACTGCAGGGTTCCTCATTTACTTCCAAGCCTTTCAGAAGAGAAAATAAGATGCTGTGCATGGCCACTCAAGATAACTAGCTGTTCGCATTGAAAACGTGTAGAGCTGGGGTGACCCGCTGACTCTAAATAAGCAGTCTATACTGTGAGAGCCGCTGCTCCGGATGGCTCTGTTATTCACACGCCTACCAACACTCGACTCTGCTAATGAGGACGCCTAAGGTCAGGCAGGGGTTCCCATCGGGGAAAATAATAGCAGGCTCTGCTGGGTGAAAACAAATGCATTCAAGATACGCACAATGTCTAAAATATTGTAGAAACCGCCTATTTTTGCTTTAAAGACACACTTTATATTCAGACACTCGTTTTTCTTGCCCTTAGGCTAACACTTTACCCCCAAGAGCCTTTGTTGGCCTGTAGGTTGCCAGATGCCAGCTGTTAGGTCAGAGTATCCTGCTTTGTAACAACAGGCTGACCTTGAATGAAACCATCAAGGCAGATGGTGCCTAAGACCAGAAAAGAATGAGCTCTCCAGCTTCACCAAAATCACAGAACTTACTGCACTGCACCAATGGCCCTGTACTTCCTCATGAAAGATTTACTTAGTTAGTGCACAACTGTGCAGCTTGTATTTTCTAAGCCATGCTCTTGTTAATAATACTTGGTGTAAGGCGAGCATTATGAATGTTTAGGGAGAGTCTAATCCTCCTCACATACGTCAGCCTTCTTCTGTGATTACTCCCACCCACCAAGAAGATCCTAAGAATCATCAGGAACCAGCTTGGTGTAGGTCCTTGACCAGCAAATTAAAAGTTAAAGTTATTTAAAAAACCACTGTGTATGTGCAGCACACAGCACTTCCGCTAGACTGACTGGTCTGGCTTTGGTCTTTCTAAGCCTCGGTATTACTTTATATCTGGCCCAAATTGCTCTGCCACACATGCACATGCAGGTGCGTGCGCACGCACACACACACGCATGCACACATGCACTCACACTCACATGCTGTCTAGGAATATAAGAACCAGCTATATAATTTACAAGTTCCAGGGTAAAATGAAAATGAAAAGCCCCTTGAAAATGCCACTAAGAAGTTCAATCTGTAACAGAAACACAACAGTAACGGTGCCTCATGTGACTCCACAGACCACACAGCCCTGTAGCCAGCTTTGACCCTGTGGAATGGCACTCCCATCCTAAGAGGCCAACACCAAATTTACTGTTTACCAATATACTCTTCTCAAGGTCTGGGCTCTCAGCCCACTAGTGACCTGTACTGACAAGACACTGCTCTCCGTGAACCTGAAGGCCACAGCCAGCACCATTCCTCTAAAACCCCTCCCCATCCGATCTGATTCACTGACCCCTGCAGCATGCTATCCATGTCAGTTGCATTATTGCTGTTCATACTCATTTACTTTATGTCATCAACCAGAGCATGAATACCCAGGGGCTCAGAAATATGTAGTGTTATTCCTTTGTACTCTCTGCAGAATCTGCACTGAGCTACTTTCCAGTAAATACCTAGAAAATAATCCCTAATTGGACTGGAGAAATGAAAAATACACTTCCAGATCTACAAAGTCAGAGATTCTAGGTTTTTTTTTATTCAAATGAGAATATGGTATCCATCTTCCATTTTGCTCTGGGATTTGAGTTTATTTCCCTATACAAGTGGTCATTCGGTAATACCTTGTGGTCTGCCTGCTCTAGGCAAGGTGTTACAATACTTAGGTGCTGGGAAAACAATGATAGAGGAAAAACAAAGAACAGGACCCTGACCCTTAATAGGCTATAAATTCAAATTAGAACCTTGGCCAACAATTTTTTGAAGCATTTCCCTTAGGCAGAAGGAGAGGGGAATTCGGGATCCAAACTGCAGCCTGGTAACATTCAGGCTCGTGAACAGGTGTGTGAACACTCACACGCATGGACAATGCACAGTTATGGAAAAACTTCTCAAGAGTGGCTCCAGAGAGCCCACCGGGCTCTAGGTCACAGAAGACCACTGGTAACAAGGACAAGGCTGGCCAGCAGAGGACTCCTGGAAAGCCTCTTGTGGGAAGTCACTACCCTGGAGTGAGTGTTGTGTTCTGCTTGGGATATTTTGGCATTTTTCCCTTTGATTGTTATCATCTCTCTCCCAGAAGGTAATGTACTTGCAGCGTTTTACCAAATATCAATCACATTTACTCCTGAAAACCTCCAGTGCCTCTCAGGACACGTTTTTGCTACTATCTTCTTAAGCACAAGGAATAAAATGCACTTCACCGTCTCTCTATCTCCATGCCTGCACTGGTTATCCTCTAACCTGCCAACTCCAAAGGACCACACCCTTTCCCTGGTGTTGACCACATTCAAGGACTCTTCAGGGAAAGCTGGCTGTCTCTGCACTAGCTAAGGATAGCCAAGGGAAGAAAGAAATCTTCAGGGAGTATAGACGATGCTGGGAGGATGCAGCCCTACACTCTCTTTCTAGTCCATTCTGCACGGGCTGACCCAAGGGCTTTGGTTCAGTGGACATGCTTTCTGTCAGAAGAAATGAAAAGGATGCCTTCCTTTTAACCAACCCCAGGCTAAAAGCAAAGAGTGAGAAACCTAACAAAAATGGTCACAGATACAAACATAGTAGTTGAGGGAGACTGCCAACTACTGTGTACTGTGTACTCCCCTGCCTCAGCTCATTCCAATGTGGCTTTGAGAGCTGCAATAAAAGGGCCATTGCATGACAGACAGAGGGGGGCAGAATTGGCACTGCACTGGTTCTGAGTTCAGAGGCAGGTGTCCACACATGCCCTGACTCACGGTCTTGGAAGCCTGCCAGCTGCCATGCAAGCTAATCCAAACTGGCCTCCTAGAGTGGTGGTTCTCATATCACACATTTACATTATGATTCATAACAGTAACAAAATTACAGTTATGAAGTAGCAATGAAATAATTTTAACGTTGGGGGAACATGAAGAACTATAAAAAGGGTCCCAGTACTAGGAAGGTTGAGAACCACTGTCCTGAATGCAACACAAGCCCATCTGAAGCCCCATAGGAAAACCCACCACCAAGTGATACGGAAACTGACTATAGACAAGGGATTCAGCTCAGATGAAACCAGAAAATTTTCCTACCTGAGCTCAGCCAAGTGCTCAGCCCTGTCCCAATCATAAGCTAATTAGAAACCTTTTGTTCTCACTCACTAGATTCATTAGTAGTGCTTGACTTGGTTGTTTTATCTTATTTCCATTTTTCAAGACAGAATGTCACTCTGCATGTAGTCAACACCAGCCATGAACTCTATGTAACTGAGGCTGTCTTTGAACTTGTAGCAGCCCCCCAAGTGTTGAGAATGCAGGTGTGTGTCACATACTCAGTATTCCTCTGTAGCTTATCAAGAAGTTTCTACCCCAATTCGATTCCCTTGAAGAGACACACAATACGGTAGAGGCCATGTTAGGAGGATGAATTCAACATAAAAGTAAGTGCAAATGCCTAGCTTAAATATTGTGCCCCTAACCCTTGCTAGCCTGCCCTCTTATAATGTAATATCAAGAGAACAACACCAAGACTATCTTAATCACCTGCCAGCATTATATGATGACATAATGCTTCATGTCATGGGGTTGAAGAATATGGCATGTTGAAGCACAATTAATGAAAACTCAGAGATAAAAACTGAAGTTCAACCTGAAGGTTAAAAAAAGCAATGCAGCCAGCCACTGGCTCTTACCTGGACCTCAGTCCGAAATGGTGATCCTGCCTCCAGGAATCTCAGAATGAGACTGAGACTGAGAGCTGTCTCCTCCCATCTTTTAATTCTCTCTAGGGCTGGGATTAAAGGCATGCACCACTGGGATTAAGGACATGCACCACCCGGTTTCTATGGCAACTGGTCTGCCTACTGGGATTAAAGGTGCGTGTCACCACTGCCTGGTCTGTAAGGCTGAGCAATGGGGCTGTTTTACTCTCTGGTCTTTGGGCAAGATTTAGTTATCAAAATACAAATAAATGAAATGCCACTACAGCATGTTGCCTAGTGACAGGACTTTCTTCTAAGAATGACATGGCTAGGCAATTCTGCTGGGCAAACACCAGAGATTGTGCTTCCTTGAACTAAGAGGACTTCCGTGTCGCTAGGTGCGTAGTCTTGTGGGATGACCACCATACATGGAGAGCTTTGTCAAATCATCATTATGCTGCGGGTAACTAGACGATGCTATTTGTTTCCGTGCACTGAATGGATCCCACTCTCCATACATGGATCTCCAATTAGTTCATTTTTATTTATACAATAACAAGTCTTTCTTGATTAACAATCTGTGGGCTGTTTGTCTTTATCTTGTGGCCAGCCTTCTTGGCAGACTTCCCACACTATCGCTCCTCTTTCCTTTCCCCAGCATGCCTTTCATGCTCTGGAGGCACACTGCTCTGGGATATGAGGTCTGCACAGCCAGGCTGGAGAGCTGGGGGCAGAAGGAAGAGGGACTGCCTCTGAGCAGATCAACCGCTAGCCACAACTAGGAGGGCTACTTAGACCTCAAAACACTTTTTAAAACTGCAGTGTTACACCGGGCGGTGGCAGTGCACACCTTTAGTCCCAGCACTTGGGAGGCAGGCAGGCAGATCTCTGTGAGTTCGAGGCCAGCCTGGGCTGCAGAGTGAGTTCCAGGACAGGCTCCAAAGCTACACAGAGAAACCCTGTCCCCACAAAACAAACAAACAAACAAAAAACAAGAAAATCCTGCAATGCTCCTATTCACATTGAAGCACCCCCAGAGGCAGGCCTCTATTCATTATCTCCACAGGTTGGAAGTCCCAGTCTCACAAAAGTCATGCCTGCTTCAGATGCCAGGACCTGCAGACCACAGCTTGAAACCAAACCCTAACCCTGTCCAAATTCCAGGATCCCAGGTCACCCCTACTTCAGAAGGCAGACTCCATTGCTAATTCATTTGTTCATAATTCGGGAGCTTCCTCCGCTGTTTGCTTTCTGCTTTTAAATTTCCCACCAATAACCACTAAAAAGCAAAGCAAAACAAAACAAAACAAAAAAACAGTTCTCCTCTCAATCTTGCTAATGCCTGATTCAGTTTTGCCACACGTAAATAAAAAATGGTAAATCTGTCTCAGTTTACATCGGAAGTTCTTCCCTCTTCTCAACAACACAACCCATCCAGAGTGGAAAGCTATAGGCTACAACCTTGAGTTCAAATTTCACACTGCCACTTCTGGCCCACTGAGGTATAGTTCTGTGCTACAGGGTGTATGAGCTAGGGCAGTGGTTCTCAACCCTCCTAATGCTGTGACTTCTTAATACAGCTCCTCATGTTATGGTGACCCCTGACCAGAAAATTATTTTCATTGCAACTTCATAACTGTAAATTTGTTACTGTTATAAATTCATTGTAATATAAATAGCTGATATCTCTGATGGTCTTAGGCGACCCTTGTGAAAGGAGCAGTCCACCCCCAACAGGGTCTCAGCCACAGATTGAGAATCATTAAGCTGAGGTTTGGTCAGAGCACTTTCCAGAACTCATTGAAGAACAAAACCCTACTGCAGAAACAATGTGAGAAAAGAACGTGTCCTTCCAACCTGTCAATTCATGTTTCGTGAACCTAGGGTGATAAAAAGCAAGAGGCTGTCAGGCAAGCTCAATAATTCATAAACCTGACAAAAATTAATAAATGCTTCCTGTGTAAGTCGCTTCAGAGTGTTCGAGAGCATCCGTCTCTTTCATCATTTTCTCCTAGGAAGTTTTGGAACATGCTCTGTTGCATCCATTTTACACCTCACTCCATAAAATCCCCTGTGTCCTTTAGCCCCAGGGTCATTGTTTAGAAGGCATTACAGTTGCAGTGCCCTGAGGACCCATGAATTTGTAGATCTGGCAGAGGGAGAGGGATCCCTGTGCGCCTGTGATGCATACATGAGCTCCTTCCAGAAGACAGCCACCGGATACAGCTACAGATTGAATCGTGTCCCCCAAAACTCATGTATTGAGGTCTCAGCCTCACGTGCCTTAGGATGATTTGATTTAAGGTAGCTTCTTTTAAGAGGTGTGGAAGCTAAAATGAGGTCCTGAGTGGGAGCCTAATCCCCCCTGTCTGAAAGTTTGGATTCAGGGAGATGTCAGGGATGAACATGAAGAAAGGCAATCTGAAGACCCAGTAAGAGAAAAAGCTAGGCTGAGGAGGCTGAGACCTATGGAGCAAACCTGCTGACACCTGAGACTTGAAGTCTCCCCAGCATGAGGAAAATATCTTTGGTAGGAGCCTCAGTCTATGGAGATCTCTTGGGATAGCCTGAGCTGACTCATTCAGACCCCACTGGGAAAGGGTGAGGGGAGAGGCTAGAGTTTCCCAAACCAGATCTACTTCTGAATTGGCCTGGCCCTGACATGGAGCGACATCAACTGCACGAGGCTGAGCTCATGTCTCCAACAACCAGCACACAGGCCACAGGTGTTTAGCCTCCCTTTCCTCATCTTCCACTTCAGGAAGCACACCTGGGCACATCTAGGAGTCCCGTTGTTCAAAACTGAACGGCTGGAGGTCAGACTGAGCATAGAGGAAGATATTGAAGAAAGTCAAGAGAGACCCCATGGAGGCCATGGTGCCTGTCCAATGGTCTGCAGTCCTGTCCCAGCCACAGAAGAAGCAAGATGTGACTGCCCCACTGAAAAACGTACTAATATAGCCACGTGGCTAACATAGATGAGAACAATGGGCTAATATAAGTTATAAGAGTTAATAAGAAGTCCGAGCTACTAAGCCAATTATTTTATAACTAATGTAGACTTCTGTGCATTTCTTTGGGGCTAGACGGCTGTGGGACCCGGTGGGACAGAAACCTCAGACAACAGAATGGCAATGCTGGGTGCAGGGAAATGTTTGAGAGAGCTCTGATTACACAATGAACAGATAGCACATGCCCTGTTAACAAACAACAGAAGGATCTTAGTCCATCCTGTGCTGTTACAATGGAATGGTGCAGACTGAATAATGTATAACATGAATTTACTTCTCATGTCTCTAGACATGGGAAGTAGTCCAATATGGGAACCCCAGGATAGAAGGGCTGGCCTCTGGTAAAGGGTGATCCTTGGCAGAGGGCAAGAGAAGAAATGAGGGACTGAATTTATAGTTTTCTAAGAAGCCCATTCCTGGGATATCAGTCTTATTGGGTCTTGAAATGACATTAATCCATTTGTGAAGGTGATATGAAGACCACACTCTTATGGCCTCTACATGTACACAAGTAGGTGCACACACAAGTACATCCACTTACAGAGACATGTACACATATTCATATACCTATCTACCTAATTAACTGGCCCACTCCCTAACACTACTGAATTACAGATTACATTTCCAATATAAGACCTCAGGGGGACAATTTTAAATCCCACCAACAAGGAATAGTTCTGTGGGTCTCTGTCTTAGTTAGGATTTATATTTTTGTGATGAAATACCATGACCAAATAGCAAGTTAAAGAGGAATGGATTTATTTGGCTTACACTTCCACATCACTGTTAATTATCAAAGCAAGTCAGAATAGGAACTCAAATAGGGCAGGATCCTGGAGGCAGGAGCTGATGCAGAGGCCATGAAGGGAGTGCTTCTTACTGGCTTGTTTCACCAGGCTTGCTCAGCCTGATTTCTTACAGAACCCAAAACCACCAGGTCAGGGATTGTACCCCACACAATGGGCTGGGCATCCACCCTCAGTTACTTATTAAGAAAATGCCTTGTAGGCCTGTCTATAACCCAATCTTATGCAGGTATTTTCTACATTGAGCTTCACTCCTCTCAGATGACTTTAACTTGTATCAAGTAGATATAAAACTATCCAGCACAGTTTCCAACAAATACTAAGGATTTCTCTGTCCCATTTCCTTGCCAAGATGTAATGGAGACCACCCCAGGCCCTACTCAGACACATACATGATGAGACCAAGTCTCTCTCTTGGTGTTAGGGAAAGATGTTACAAGAAAAGAAAGGTAGAATGTGAAATGGATTCTGTGGCACTGTATTGAGATCTATCACTATTAACTTATTGTCTCCTTAGGTAGGTTGGTAGGTAGGTAGATAGATTAGATAGTCAGATAGATGATACATAGATAGATAGATAGATAGATAGATAGATAGATAGATAGATAGATAGATAGATATGTTGCAAAGTGGAGACTGCTTATTGGTTCCCGGCTGCTCAGCCCTGAAATAATCACACAGAAACTATATTATTTAGATCACTGCTTGGAAAATTACTTAAGCTTATTGCTAGCTAGCTCTTACATCTAGAATTAACCCATCTTCATTATTTTATATTTTACCACAAGGCTCGTGGCCTACTGGCAAGGTTCTGGTGTCAATCTCCGACAAGGCTACATGGCTTCTCACTAACTCCTTCTTTCTCCTAGAATTCAGCTTAGTTTTTCCCACCTACCTCTATTCCCTGTGCAGGCCCAAGACAGTTTCTTTATTAACCAATAGTATTCACAGCATACAGAGGGGAATCCCACTTTACCTCCCCTTTAAATGTAAACAAACATTTATTTATAAACAATATTTGTGAATACAGGCATGAGAAAAAAGTTCTCCCCATACTGCATCCTGCTTTTTGTTGGGTGAAGTAATTTTGGGGGGGTGTTCACAGCGACCTTTCAGGGGGTCTTGGTGCATCAAAGCATATTAGTCTGGAAGCAATCCACAGGTTCTCATCCTCTGTGGAAAGAAAAGAAGAACCTCTTTTCCAAAGCAACATAGGTAGATAAACAAATTAACATAGACATATAGATCTGTGCATATGCATGAGTTAGTGTGCACACATATTGCTCCACTTTTGCTGAAAGTTCTAGAAGCAATGACATTCATTAGTGATCAAAACAGTACTCAGAGATTATTTCTTTTTAAAAAACATTAGTTTTATTTAGTCAGGTAGTCATGTGTGAGCATATGTGTATATATCTATGTGATCTATCCCTATAAACTTATAATCTCCATAGGTAGGTTAGTATGTGTATGTACATATGTACACATTTGTGCATGTGTGGAGAGCATAAGAGTGTGCCATAGTTACCAGTGTTTGCAGGGTGCTAACTCTGTTACATGGGCACTAGGATTCAAACTCTGGCCCTCATGATTGAATAGCAAGTGCCTTTGACCACTGAGCTATCGCTCTCCAACTCTCAGACCTTATTTCTGAACACAATAAAAAAAATAACTAGGGCTGTTCATTTTGGTTTGTTGTTTATACTTATTCATATGTTTAGGGGGTGAGTAGGAGCTAAATGTATTGCCACGGTGCACATGTGGAGGTCAGAGCACACGTTCTGGGACTCGATTCTCTCCTTTCCCTACGTGGGTTCTGAAGAATGGACACAAGTCATCATGGTTGGTGGCGAGTGTTCTTGCATGCTGAGCCATCTCACCAGCCAGGAATCAGAGCCGTGTGAGAAGTGGTTGCTTCTAGGAGTAGTACAGCAAAAAGGCAAGGTGGGGGTGAAGTACCTCACTCCCTGCTGCCTCAGTCGTGGAGCGCCCGAAAAGGATGGAGTCTTGCAGAATCCACCTTAATCCCGAGATCACGGTGCCCAAAGTGGAATGATGAAAGGAACAAAATAGGAACAGGCTCATAGTATAGCACATAACATATGAGAAATAGCCCTGAGCCCTTGCTGACATAAATGTTTAAAGCTGATCTCAGAAGCTAATAAACAGAGGAGAAGGAAGAGTTCCTCAGATAGAATTACAATTAAACAGCATGGAAGGCCGGGAACGGAATCTCTGACTGATGGAGGCTGACATTTACAGACAGATGTTTCAGGAGAAACAGTGTTTACCTCATCTTTATGTAGCTTCCACAAGATAAGTATCAACCCCAGAGGGAAAGAGACTGCCTTACAGAGGAGGAACCTCAGCAAACATCCCCTGAACTTAGTGGCCAAGAGCTGAGCATCCACAATGAGAATCATTGAAATCTGGAAGCAGAGGCAATGACATGAGGACAACACAGCTTCCTCCAGAGAGCTTCCTGATAAAAGATCGTGCAAGAGAAAACTTCAAAAACAAAAAGACCAGAAAAGGCTCTTTGAATATGCCCAAGCTATAAGAGACAAGGGACAAGCGCGGACTGCAAGGAGTCGAGGGAGAGAGTGCAGTGCTGGGTCTTAGGCACTATATATTCTAGACCAGCACTTTAGAACTGGCATGATTAGAGGCATGTAGCCAAGCAACAATGCCACCTCCCTTAGCTGCAATAATCTCGCTGTAGTTACTTCATGGGCTAACAGTAGGAGACATTGGCAAGAGAATACATGGAAGTTCTATTACACAGGCCCAAAATGAGTTCACCTTTAAAGCAAGTCGAAGCGCTAGGGCTGAAGTGAATTATCCCATGTGCACTCAAAGGTCATTACTGCCTGTTCATTTTAAAGGCTAGGCTGAAAATGTGCCTTTGGACCATGTTGTCCAGAAAAAAAACAAAAAACCTGTCCCCCGTGCACAGAGTGCTGAATTAAGAGAACACTGGCATGCTTGAGCTCTTGCAGTTTCCTCCAGCTACCACACAGCTGCCACCCACCATTTGCCCCATTTACCATATGCCCTGCTGTCTTTTCACGTCTACGGAATGTATTCTGCACTCCCTGCTTTATTGGTCTTCTAATTTCACCGTAGGTTGAAGGGCTAAACTCCATTTTATGGCTCGCCTAGCAGAGAGGCATTCTTGTCTTTCCTGCTGTCTAATTCCAGACAAATAACCACACAGCAGCAATTTCCTTCTCACGAGCCAAGGCCAATGCAAAGACAATTCTTTGCCAGTCAGGACTATGAGCTGTAGTGAATCAAACACTTTCTCCTGCTGGTTGGTGGGTATTTCATAGTTGTGTTGTTTACCATGGGGACCTGACTTTGCGATGAGCTCCAAGGAGAAACGACCTTGATCCAAGATTCTAACAAACAGTTACGAGGCCTGTGGGGGGGGTAATTTAAGAGTCAAGGACACTGGATGAGGCCTGTGTTTCAAGAGGGCTAACACAGCAGCCTGCGTACGACGTTGACTAAAAAGTGTTTTCCTTTCCATTGCCTCATGGATATAACAAAGCTTTGTCCTGTGCCAGTGTTCTCAGCCCTGTCGTGTGCGTGAGAAAGCTGAGACCCTGAGAACATGGCATTATCAGAGGCCTCAGGCTCTGATGGAGCCAGGACCAGTCTGTGCTTTGATACAGTCTTGAATGTTTCTAACACTATTTCATTGGTTCCTTTCCTAAAGAAGCTGCTTCTATCTGTCACATTGTATCACTGGGGGACTCAAGAGAGGCTTCTTTGCAATGGAAGCCATCTCCAACCATCAACCCTCTTTCGGTGTTCCTAACTAAATCCTCTCAGGGCCAGTGGTCCAATGGATGCCTGCAGCAGGTTGCGGAGTTGAAAGCAACCTGGAAAATTTACAGAGGTAATGTGGGCTGCATTTCCCATTGCCATTGACTAACACAGCTCTCACATGCTGTAGCAACCATAAGGACTTAGTAAAAAGCACACTTAGAATTCTGAATTTTCAATTTTTCCCCCTGGCTAGTGATATACAGTGCAGTACCCTCATGGAGGGATAGAGGGCAGCAGTGATCACAAAGAGACCAATGGAAAGTCTCCCGTGAACAGTGTTGCCAAGCTGGACTTGAAGTATTTTCAGTTTGTGATTTATTGATCAAGTCATGATTCCATCATATGTTGAAGAACATTTGTATTTGGCACATGCTAGGTGTGGTAACACAAAATTAATTACAGCATTCGAGGGGCAGAGGCAGATAGACCTCAGTGAGTTTTGAAGCCAACCTTATCTATGTAACAAGTTCCAGAATGACCAGGCCTGCATAATGAGATCCCATCTCAAATAAAGAAAGAAAGGGAGGGAAGGAGGGAGGGAAAAAAGAAGGAAACCGTGTATTTAGCACACATCTGTATAGTTGCCAATGCTAGGGTGTATGTGCCTTAGAGAGTTGTGAATAGACAAAGTTCCTCTTTATTCCTTCATATTACACACTGCAACATGGTACTTCTCAACTCAAATTACTACCCTCCAGCCCAACACCAAAGAACACGCCTTACGCACAATGCACGTCCCTGCTGTGACTCACTGTAAATATCTTTCAATCTGGGAGCACAAATGCAAACAGGTGTGAAGGAGCATAACTGCATGCTCTCTAAAATCGGAAAGTACCATGCTCTTCATTGCCCTGTCAATCATCTCTGTTCCCTCCTTCCCTCAAGTGTGAGTCACTTTCATTATTCACAATGAAGATGTCAGTGGGTTCTGAGATGAATACTGAAGATGGCTGTCTGAATGTCTGTTTACTCTAGAGATAATCATCTGGTGATTTTCATTTGAAAATGCAGATATGAATAAATATATACAACACAGAAAGAGGCCAGCAAGATAGGTTTGAATTTTTTTTTATGGAAGAGAAAGGGGAGTCCTTCCTTTTTAGTGTGTTGGTATGAAAGCTCACGAACTGTTAAAGTTGGGACAATTGCAACACTGTGTGATATCAAATATGAAGTCAGAAAATAGAGGAGAGGAGATTACCTATAAAATTATAAAGTGTGTCTGTGCAGGACTCAGGGATGAAGACAAGGGAAGGGGCTCCACCTCACTGTTGGGGATGTAACTAAGTAGCACCTTTGAGGACAGCAATTTCATAGAATAGCTAAGGACCCTTGACACCATGCCTTTGTAGCCAAGTCGCTTTTACAAAGGAAATACTTAGTGAAATTATCCTAAGAACGTGGAAAGGCTCCCACACAGTGGGGTTCCCTGCAGCACTTAGTGCAGGGACAGAACTGAAATGATGGTAAAATCATAGGGAACCAGTGGACACGTGCTGCCTTCTCAGTGGGATGTTACCCAGGCATTCAAGTCTTGTTTACAAAGAGTGATGCAGCGGAAAACAGCAATCAGAAAGATACAACAGTGCAATCAATGTGATTCTACGTTGTTGCTCTTTATTCTAGACGCTTCCAAAGGACATCTCAAGACAGCTTCAGAGTCACGAAGACTTTAAACCAATAATAAGCATTATTCATATCCTACAAGAGATGATGGATGCTCTTATTTCTTTTTAAATATTAGTTTATTATTTAGGTATTAGTTTTTAAATTTTATATATATGTATGTGTGCCTATATAGGTATGAACATGTGTGATGTGGTATTTCTCTCTGTATGCTGTGGATATGTTTTATTACCATTGTTTAATGAATAAATCTGTTTCGGTCAATGACTTAGCAGAGGAAAGTCAGATGGGAATCTGAATAGACATATAGAGAGAGAGTAGGCGGAGTTGAAGAGACACCATGTAGCTGCCGAAAGAGAAGAACACACTGGAACCTTAGGAACCTTCCCAGTTGGGCACAGCCTCATGGCAGGCAACACACAGATTGATAGAAATGGGTTAATTTAAAAATTAAGACCTAGTTAGGAATACGCTAGAGTCATTCTCCAAGCAGTGTTGAAATTAATATAGTTTCTATGTGATTATTCGAGTCTGGGCAGCCAGGAAACAAATGAGCAGTCTCTGACTACACACGTTGGTTCAGATGCCCAAGGAAGCCAGAAGAGGGCATTGGATCCCTGAAGCTGACGTTACAGACAGTTGTGAGGCGCCTGAGGAGCGTGCTGGGTAATGAACCCAGACAAATCCTCTGGAAGAACAATAAATGCTCTTAACCCCTAAGCCTTCTTTCTAGCCCCAGTGTTCTTATTATTTGATGGATTTGTTTGAACTCTAAGAAAATAACCAAGGCCAGGCGGTGATGGCATATGTCCTTAATCCCAGTGCTCAGGAGGCAGAGACAGGCAGATCTCTGTGGGTTCCAACCGATCTACAAAGCCAGTTCCAGGACAGTCAGAGCTACACAGAGAAATTCTGTCTTGGAAAAATAAATAATAAATAACCAAAATAAATTTAAAACAAGTACAAGTGATCCACTAACAGAATAGAGAAGATAGAATCATACTAAATTAATAAATGATCAATTAAAATCAAAGAAAGCAGAAAAAATTAATACCAAAAAAAGGCATGAGGGGTGGGGAGGGACACAATAAACAGAAAACATTTATATGGCGATTTGAACGAGAACTGTCCCTGGTATTTGGATATCAGTCCTGTTTGGAGAAGTTTGGGAGATGGGGCCTTGTGTAAAGTATCTCCCTGGGGATGGACTTTAGGAGTTTAAAGACTAGCGCCATTTCCACTTCATTCTCTGGTTTGAACTTAGAGTTCATGATGTGCATTCTTAGCTCCGTGTTTCTGCGGCCAGTCCTTCAGCCTGCTGCCATGCTGCTCCCAGCATGACAGACGCTAAGCCCTCTGAAATAGTAAGCCACAGCAAACTCTTCCTTCTACAGATTTCCTTGGGCATGGTTTTTATTTGCAGAAACAAAAGGTAACTAATACAAGCCATAGGTTGTACTAGAGACTAATTGGTCAAGATCAATAGCCATATTAAGTACAAATGCTCTAGATCTATCAGTTCACATGGAGAACTGAAGAGTGAATAAAGGGGAAAGATGGACGCATAACCTATTCACAAGAATCCACTTTAAGTGGAGCTAGACGACAGAGCAACAGTAAAGGGATCAAAACAGCGTTGGCATAATTACATTAATCAAAAGAGAGGAATTTCAGGTAAAGACTTCAGAGCAAGAAAAATGCAGGCATAACGAACTACATAACATTATCATAAAAGGTTCAATTCCCCCAAGAAATCACAGAAATCATTAATCTGTATATTTCTAGCAACAGACCTAAGGTAAAGACTCAAAATACACAAGGCAAAAACTGGCAAAACCACAAAGGATAGACATGCCCACAAGCATAGATCAAACATTTCTACAACTTTCTGGCAGCAATGGACAGATCCAGTAGACAAAAAAATCAATGAGACTGTAAACTGCCCAGCACTATCAACCAACACATTCCCCTCATGGTCATAGGGGTTGTTCACCAAGATAGAATGACTACCTTCTAACCATAAGCATACCTTTGCTGGGTGGTGATGGCGCACGCCTTTAATCCCAGCACTTGGGAGGCAGAAGCAGGCAGATCTCAGTGAGTTCGAGATCAACCTGGTCTCAGAGGTATTTCCAGGACAGGCTCCAAAGCCACAGAGAAACCCTGTCTCAAAAAACAAAAAAACAAAAGAAAAGAAGAAGAAGAAAGAAAATTTAAAATAGTATACATTGCAATGATGATTTTTTACAAACAACTTGACTAAACTTTCGGAGGAAACATACCTCTGGGTGTGTCTATGAGGGTATTTCCAGAAAAGTGTAATGGAAGTGGGAATGCCATCGCACTTCATGGATGGGAATACCATCCATCAGCTGGGGTTCTGGAACGAGTAAAATGGAGAATGTGAGCCAAGCACTAATGCTCGTGTCTCTCTGATTCCGGCCTTTATATGCAGGGTGACCATCTGCCTCATGATCTTGCTGCCATGACTTCCCCGCTGTAATGAGCTGTAGTCTCAAACAATGAGCTAAAACAAACACTCCTTCCTTAAGTTATATTTGCCAGGCATTTTGTCATGAGAATGTAAAAGTAACAAGTAGCAATTTGCAAAGTATATTCTCAGGCCATGATAGAATTAACCTGGCCAGCAGTAACAGGACAGTCAGAAAATCCCAACATAACCAGAGATTAACACACTCCATCGCAGAGAAAATTCAAGTGAAACTTTAAAATATTTTTAATTAAGTGAAAATAAAAATACAACTCGCTGAATTATGTGGAATTCTGTGAAAGCAGCAAGGTGATTATTTGCAGTTGAGAATGTACATTAAAAAAGAGATCCGAAGTCAGCAACCTGAGTTTTTAACCTCAGGAAACTGCAAATAAATAACTAAAATCCAGCAGACAAAACGCCCAATCCTGCATCTCCATGTACAGCATCTGGGGATCATAATACAATCATCTGGGTTCAAGTAGTCCTGTCCTTCTAGTTCTGATCTCTGGGACACACATAGCCTCCATGTTGAGATGGTGCACTCTCTGTCCATAACTCCTCTTTGGTGGATGTTCATCCCTAGGTCACCATTACAATTCAGGCTTTGCCTTTACAACTACACACAATGGATTCTTGGGGCTTCTCTGCGGATATTCCAACACTACCACATATTCCCTAGTCTCACTGTTCTCTGAAACTGTGGGGCAAGGCTCCGTGACGTCAAAACTCTAACATCTTTCAGGCCTCCAAAACCAGCACCCACACAGATGCTGCTGCCAAGTACTGGTGCCAACTCAAGGTCCATTCTGGCTTCTGTGGACCACAGTTGCGGCAGGCTCTGTACTCTGACGCTGGAGAAGCTACCTGGCAGGAGCTTCCAGGAGCAGTGAAACCCTGTAAGCACCCTTGAGCTTAGGTTCTCTCCTTGAGAATGAATCGGCATTTTTACAAGTTGGAGCTCTTTATAGGTCAGCTCTTACCTCCGGGATGCAGTTCTTGTCCTAGAGCAGAGCAGCTTTCTCTTAATGATGCCCACGTCCTTAACAATCTCAGACGCTCTGTCATCTGCACTCTCATTGTTCACAGTCGCAAGCTTGCTCACACTCACCCCTTTGCCAAACTTCATATTTTGTATTTCTTTTTGCTCCACTTGGTGCTCTCCCATTGCAGAGCTGAGTGAGAGCAATGAGTGATACCTATACCCCGGTCTGAAAGCTATTTTGACTTGAAGTTATCCCCACTGAGCAAAGTAAGGGCATTACTTTTTAGTTTCGTCTCATTCGCGTTCTCAGGGTAACCCTGAATGGCCTCTAGGCCAGTTTCCAGTAGAGTTTTTATTTCTCTCTGAGACTTCACAAGCTGGACCTCCACGGTCCATATTGTTCTCTGCTTTCTTGTATTCCAACCCCCGGTATAACAGCTCACTAAGCTCTGCTTACAGTATCCAAGAGTTTCTCTAGCTTAAAGTTCCAAACACTTCACATTGCCCCTACAAAAGCAATTCTAATGGCCCAAGAACCACATAGTCAAGCTGGTCTTGGAAAGGGCCCCACTTCTTGCTCCCAGATTTCTATACTAGTTAACCTCACTGCTGTGATAGAACACCCTGACAGAAGCAACTTAAAGAAGAAAGGGTTTGTTTGGGTTTACAGTTCCGGAAGGATGCAGACTAGCAAGGAAGGGTAGATATGGAGAAAGTGGCCAGGCTTGAAGACAGACGAGGCTGGCTGCTACATTCCAACCACACTCAGGAAGCAGAGAGAGAACAGGATGTGGGGCTGGGTTATACAGCCACAAGTCTCATCTCCAATGACCCCCTTCATCTGGTCAGGCTCCTAAACCATCAGTTCCCAATATGTGGGTATTGACCCCTTTGGGAGACAAGGGACGTGTAAGGTTGTCTGTACTGATATTTCATTTATATTTTAATAAATAAAATTTGCCTGAAGGCCAGAAAAAAGAGCCAGCCACTGGCTCTTACCTCTACCTCAGTCTGAAATGGTGATCCTGCCTCCAGGAATCTCAGAATGGGACTGTGCCTGAGAACTGTCTCCTCCCATTTTATATTGCCCTCTAGATTTGGGATTAAAGGCATGTACCAATGCAGCCCGGTTTCTATGGCAAACTAGTGTGGCTACTGGGATTCATGGTGGGTTTTTATTAATTGTGCTACAATTGCCTAACACCATCAGAAAACATAGATACTTACATGACAATTAATAACAGTAGCAAAATTACAGTTGTGAAGGAGCAATGGAAGGGACTTTGTGGTTGGGGGTCCCCACAACATGAGGAACTGTATTAAAGGGTGTCAGCGTTAGGAAGGCTGAGAACCACTGTCCTAAAACTTCCACAGCCTTTACAAATGCCACCAATGGCTGTTAGCCAAGTATGCAGACATGTGAGCCCATGGGGACATTTTACTGGGAAACCACAGTATAAATCAAAAGGAAATAAAATTAACAAAGAGATGTCTGCACTCCCACGTGTAAATGCAGTACTTTTCCACCATAAGATGTGGGATTGGGATCGACTCAGGTCCCCATTAATGGAGGGATGGCATTAGTTTTTCCATTACTATTCTGAGCATCATCTTAGATAATATACTTAGAAAGAGATTTTTGGTTTTTTATGGCTTACAGTGTCAGTCTATAGCCAGCCCACCTGTTGCTTCTGGAGCTTCCCTGAAGCCACATCGGTGGGGAGTACATGGCAAAATTAAATTATTCTCTTTATGAAAGAAGAGAGGATGAATTCCCAGAATCAACATCATAGGCACATCCCTAATGCTATAAGAATGGGGCCTCTTAAATGTTCTACCCACTCCATAAGCTGGGGACCAAGCCTTCAACATGTGGGCCTTTGGGGAGACATCAAAATGTAAACTAGAAATTGGGGTGTGGCTCAGTAGTAAACTGATCCCTGCCACGTGGGAGAAAAAGATCATAAAATTCAACAATAACAAATAGATGTTTAAAATATGGTACATGCAATCAAGTTTAAGAAAGAATTTATAGAAAAATGGATAGATATCATAGTAAGTGAAATAAAGGAAATTCCTCAACTGAGGTTTCCTTTTTCTAGGTGTCTCAAGTATGTGTCAAATAGCCAAAACTAACCAATACCTATGTACAGCCTTGTCACAAATGGCAGGATGTCCCTCATTGTTTAAGATCATATATGATTTTATTATGTTTTCTTTATTCATTTGTCTGTAAGATGTTTCAGTTGACTTCATGTCTTAACTTCATGAATAAGTATGATATATGTGGGATACAGATGTCTCTTCTACATACTGACATAGTTTCCTTTCAATAGATACTCAGAAATGGTATTGGTAGATGCTATAGCACCTGTATTTTTCTTTTGAGGAAAAAAAACCCTACATTTCTCAAGTAAGATCCTCATGAGGAGAATTATATGACTGATGAAAGAAATCAAGCAAGATCTTAAAATTTAAATACCCATAAACAGGAAGACTCATTATCATTAGGAGGGCAACGCTTTCCAATCTGATCTATTAATGATGTGATTTCAACCAAATACAATAACAAAAGTAATGGTCCTCGACTTTAAAGAGAAAAAAAAAATGTACAGGCTTAAAAGATACTTAGCACCAAAGTCAAAACCTTGGCACCACGGGCAAGTAAAACTACAGCAGTTAAAGCAGTGGGCTGCTATGAGAGAAACAGGCAGACAGACGGAGCACGGCAGAGCCCTGAAAAGGCCTCTCTTATACAAAGCCCACTGATCTGTGAACGAGAAGCGAAGGAAACAGCATGAAGAAGTCTTTTCAACAAATGGTGGGGAGATAATTGGGCATCCACATGCAGAGAATGAAGACACCTGGACATAGCCTTAGTCCTCTCACAAACACTAGGCAAACGGTTCAATAACCTGAGCATCGAGTGAAACTGTGTAAAGACTGTAGGCAATGCACAGGAGATGACCTAGAAGGCTGTGGGTGTAGCGACGCAGCTCCAAAACACAATCCATGAAATGAAATACTGAGAAGCTGGACCTTGTTAAAATTTAAAAATTTTGTTCTGTGAAGGATACTGCTAAGAAGACGAAAAGATGGCATGCAGAGTGGAGATATTTTCAAAACATACATATGGCCATGGATTATTATAGAAAATATACCAAAACGATTTAAAATCAACAATAGGAAAACAACAAGCAGATGATAGATACAGAAAGACTCAGAAGAGAAAATACATAGTTTGCAATCATCATAGGGAAAGACAACACCACAGTCATTAAGAAACTGTGATTTTACCATTGTGTAAATGTGCCACATTTTCTTTGTGCATTCTTTAGGTGAGGGGCATCTAGGTTGTTTCCAGGTTCTGGCTATTACGAATAATGCTGCTACAAACATAGTTGAGCAAATGTCCTTGTGGTATGAGTGTACATCCTTTGGGTAAATGCCCAAGAGTGGTATTGCTGGGTCTTGAGGTACATTGATTCCCAATATTTTGAGAAATCACCATATTGATTTCCAAAGTGGCTGTACAAATTTACACTTCCACTGGGAATTGAGGAGTGTTCCCTTTACTCTGTATCTTCTCCATCATAATCTATCATTGGTGTTTTTGATCTTAGCCATTCTGACTGGTATAAGATGGTATCTCAGTGTCATTTTGATTTGCATTTCCCTGATGGCTAAGGATGTTGAGCAATTCCTTATTTCCCTGTTGGCTGAGAATGCTGAGCTATTCCTTAAGTGTCTTTCAGCCATTTGAGATTCTTCTGTTGTGAATTTTCTGTTTAGATATCTACCCTATTTTTTAATTGGATTATTTGGTATTTTGATGTCTAGTTTCTTGAGTTATTTATATATTTTAAAGATCAGTTCTTGACATCTTGAAATTTTCAGGAAAATGGGTGGAATTAGAAAAAAAAAGAACATCCGGAGTGACATAACCCAGACCTAGAAAGACAAACAAGGTATGGATAAGTGGATAATAGATGTAAAGCAAAGGATAATCAGCCTATAATCCATGACCCCAGAGAAGGTAGGTATTAAGAAGAACCTAAAAGAAACATACATGGATCCCCCTGGGAAGGTGAAATAGACAAGAAATCCTGAGAAAATTCGGAGCATGGGGGTGGGGAAGAAGGGCAGAAGGGGAGAACTGGATGGTTGAGATGGGGGAAGGACAGAAAGGAGAGAAAGGAAAGAGACATCTTGAATGAGGGAGTCATTATGGGGTTAGCAAGAAACCTGGCACCAGGGAAATTCCCAAGAATCCACAAAGATGACCCCAGCTAAGACCTTAAGCAATAATAGACAGGGTACCTTAACTGACCTTCCCCTGTAATCAGATTGAGTACTACCTTAATTGCCATCACAGAATCTTCATTTAGTAACTGATGGAAGCAGATGCAGAGACCCTCAGCTAGCACTTGGCTGAGGTCCCAGAGTCCAGTAAAAGGGAGGGAGGAGCAATAAAATGAGCAAAGTGATCAAGAACCATGATGGGGATACCAACAGAAACAGCTGACCTGAGTTGGTGGGAGCTCACTAACTCTGGACTGACAGTGGGGGAACCTGCATAGGCCCAAACTAGGCCCTCTGAATATGGGTGACAGTTGTGTGATAGGGGCAGACTTTGGGGCCACTGGCAGTGGCACCAGGATTTATCCCTAGTGATTGAACTGAATTTTTGGAGCCCATTCTCTTTGGATGGATACCTTGCTCAGCCTAGATACAGAAGGAGGGCCTTGGTCCTGCCTCAAAGTGTTCTACCACACCTTGTTGACTCCCTGTAGGAAGCCTTACCCTTTCTGAGGAGTGGAAGGGGGTGTGGTGGGGAGATGGTGGGAGCTTTAGGAGGGGAGAGAGAGGTAACTGGGATTGTCATGTAAAATGAGAAAGGATTGTTTTAAAAAATAAAAGAAAGAAACTAAGTGAACATGTTGATAATACCACCATCTACCAATTAGACAAAAATCCAAATCCTGATAAGACCATGGAACAATCCATGTCATCCTCCACTAAAGAAGATGTAAAATACCCCAGCCTCTTTGAAGGCAGCTCAGTTTTATTTTCCTTACAAGCTTAACCTTACTCAAGCATCCAGAAACTATGCTCCCTGCTATTTACCCAATGAGCTGAAAACTTACATCCACACAAAATTTCTTGCAGGGATATTTGTAGTAGTTTCATTCATCATTGCTGTCTTAGTTACTGTTCCATTGCTGGAAAGAGACACCATGACCAAGGCAACTTATAAAAGAAAGCATTGAGTTTGGAGTTTGCTTTTATGGTCTCAGAGGGTGAGTTCATGATGATTACAGTGGGAAGCATAGAGGCAAGCAAGCAGACATGGTGTTGGAACAATATTTGAGAGCTCACATCTGACCTGCACATTGCAGGTCAAGAGAAAGGGACACTGGGCCATCCATGGGCTTTTGAAACCTCATAGCCCCGCCCCTGTGATACACCTTCTCCAACAAGGCCACACTCACTCCACAAGGCCACGCCTCCTAATCCTTCCCAAATAGTTCCACTAACTGGGGACCAGTTATTTAAACATATGGGCCTATCGGAGCCATTCTTATTCAAACCACCACAGTTGTCAAACAAATGGCCTTCAGTTGGTAAATGGAGAAACAAAATATAACACTGAATAAAACTGAATGTTATTCAGTGATAAAAAGGCATGAGCTATTAAGCCATAGAATATGTGGAGAACCCCTAAGCACATATTTCCAAATAAAAGAATCCAACCTGAAGAAGGGGACATATTACATGGTCATATGACATCCTGAATAAGGCAATGCTATAAGAACCACAGAAAGATCAGTATTTTACAAGATCTGAGAGGTAGAGAGGCAGGATGGAACAAGCAACTGAATGTAAAAGATTTTTATGGTGAAGAAATTATTCTCTACCTACTATATCCATGGATGCACAATACTGTAGAATATATAACATAAGCCATTAATGCTAAAGTGTGGAATTTTATTATTAACAACATAGTAATATCGGTTCATCAACTTTAACAAACAAATCTTATCAACACAAAATAACCAGGGAAATGTGAGGGTGAAAAAGGAAGCCATGGAAATTTTTATAGCTTGTGTTCAATTTTCTATAAGCCTAAAGTTGCTCTAAAAATAGTCTATTGGTTTTAAAATAATGAAGTCACACCTATATAATAATAAATTGAAGCATAATAATATTATTTTAGTTAGAGTTTCTATTGCAGTGATAAAATACCATGGCCACAAACAACATGGGAGGAAAGGGTTTAATTTTAGTTTAAACTTTCACATGGCAATCAGTTATCAAAGGAAATCAGGACATAAACTTGAAAAGGCAGGAACCTGGAGGCAGGAGCTGATACAGAGGCCTGATACAACCAGCTGATACTGGTTGGCCCATTAGCTCTAGCTTCTTATTGGCTAACTCTTACATATTAATATAACCCATTTCTATTAATCTGTGTATCGCCACGTGGCAGTGGCTTACCAGCAAAGTTTAGTCGGGTGGCCAGGAACCAACAAATGGCTCTTCCCTGCAACAAAGCCTGCTTCCCATGACTTACTCTGTCTCCTTTCTTATAAAACCCAGGACCACAGGCTCAGGAGTGGCACCACTTACACTGAACTGGGCCCTTCCACATCAATCATTAATCAAGAAAATGTCTTGCATACTTGCCCACAGGCCAATCATACGGATGCATATTCCCTATTAAAATTCCTTCTTCCCAGATGACCCTAGCTTGTGTCAAGTTGACATAAAAGCTAGCCAGAACGGGTATTTATCACATTTAGACCAATTCCAAAAGAGAGACTCATTTCCCCACAGAGTTACAGGCAGCTTATTCTCCCGACAGCCTCATTTCTCAGGTGGAGTCGACAGACTGCAGTAAAATCTACTGCCTCCTCTCCACCACAGGAATCTTAAGAGACATGCATCTTGAGCATTTCATTGCCATAATGAAATACCTAGGGCAAATTTAAAGTGTAAAAAGGTTTATTTGCCTCCAGTTTGGGAGGCTAAAAGCCTAAGGGCCCCGTGGTAAATGGCAGAACAAGGCAGAAAGAAATGTCATGTCTTCAACAGGAAGCAAAGAACTGAAGAAGCTCCTTTTATAATGATATTTCCATAAGACCTAGTAGGTGTCCCCCGAAAAAGTACCTTAACATTTTCAAGGGTGTGACCCAAAGACCTAATGACCTCCTTGTAAGTCCCACCTCTGAAAGATTCCACCCCATCTGAATATCCCCACAGTGAGGAGTATGGTTGGAACTCATAAGTTCCCACGGGACAGTCAAACCATATCCATATCACAAAAGTTCATCTCCGTGCATCATGTGCACACCCTACCCCCCCCACCCCATCCCTCCATGCCCCAGCAGCTGCAGCAACCGTGAGAAATTCACAGAGCCCGGTCCCTTTTCAGGGGGAGCTGAGGTGGGGCCATGGCTTTTGATCTTTGGCAGCCTGTGTGCAGAGCGTAGAAGTCTTCACTTCTCAAGCTTCCTTCACTCAAATGCACGGGGAGGGCCCTCTGGAAGAGACCCATTGCCCATGCTGCATATATGAATCCATAGACCCAGTTTGCTAGGTTTCTTTACCTAATCATGTCATGAGGCCACTGCCGCATGACACCACACCACACCACACCACATTCTGTGATGTTCCTTTCACCCATGTATCTCACCGAATGCATCACTCTATATTAGAATTAACCATCTCCTACTTCCCTTGGTTTTTTCATAATCTGTCACTTTTAAAATGTGACTCCAATGTGACCTATATTCTTACCCTTTGGCCTCTCATGAGAGCTAGCTTGAAGGCTCAGATAGAATAACAAATGTATGTTTTGATTAACTCCATTCTAAAGCCAATAGTAAATGAAATATAAGAAAAAAAATCCCTGGAAGCTATTTTAAATAAGAACAAAAAGAGATTTTTGTAAGTCTGTGTGTATTTCAAATTAAAAACATCTGTTTGAAAGGAGCACACAAAATAAGCAGCAATATAAAGCACAGGCTGGGAACAAATGTACTTGTGATGCACATTCCTGATGAAGGTGAGGGTCTGGAATATATAGTCAATCTGCAGAAATCAACAAGGAAAATGAGAAAGAGCTCCCAAAGCACCAGGCTGACAAGATGAAAAGGCGGGTCAGGAAGGGAATCCAAATCACTGAGAGGGAGCAAAATGATACTCCTGGGAGGTCAAAGAAAAATAGACGAAAACTACGGGCAGATGTCATTAATGCCAAATTAATGACAATGTATGACTCTGCAGAGGGGATGTCAGCTAAAGAATCTATGGTGGGGGTGCCGGAACTATCATTGTCCCATAGTCACACTGATGAATATCTTGATCACATCCATAGACATTTCGTCCGATGGATGGAGATAGAGACAG